>JAJDMX020000185.1:0-77924 GCA_022345685.2 Nothomitra cinnamomea | reverse complement strand
CATAAACCCCCTAAACCCCACCCCAAACCCCGTCAACCGCGTCCCCTCCCCCCTAACCCCCGGGCCAGGGACACAAACCAACCTCCCCGACGCCTCGATCAAGAACCTCAGGTGTGTGAGACAGAGCGACTTCTGGGCGACACTGGTTTTGTGGTAGGCGTGGCGTTTGAAGAGATCGCGTTCTGTGAGGTGGAGAACTTGGGTTGGGGTTAGGGGGGGTTGGTTTGGTTGGGGTGGGGGTGGGGGGGTAGGGTAGGTCCAGGGTTTTCCGGGAGGTGGAGGAGGAGGAGGGAAGCGGTTTCGGCGGCGGGGAGGGGGAGGGGGAGGGCGGCTGACTGGTGCGGTTGTTGTGGTGTCGGTGGGGTTGGTGGTGTGGGGTGGTGGGTTTGAGGTGGAGATGGTGCAGTCGGGGTCAGGGTCGGGGAGGGGCTCGGTGTTGAGGCGGGGACTGGCGTTGTGGTGAGTTTCTTCAGAGTTCGCGGTCGACCGTGTGGCGGGGTTGTCCGACACGGCAGGAGACGCGTGCGATGACGACATGGGGGAAGGCTGGATATCCTAGCTATCCGCAAGGACAGAAATCGAAGGTCAGCCGAGTCGAAGGAGGCTTCGGCGGCGCGTTTGGCTCATTAACAGTCGTTTTGTCAGTATCGGCGTGTCTCAGTTGATGTTGAGAAGGATGGGTGGAAACTTGATGGCGGGGTGGCTGCGCCCGGGACGTTGAGGCTGAATGATCATGCTTTTTCGAGATTGGCGAGTCTCATTACTAATCGATGCCCGTCAGCGCACGATATAAGATTATGTACAGGCGACGACGTTCAAGCCCCATAGCAAGCAAAAGCGCAAAACACCCTATATGGCGTTGCGACTGCAGGCTTTAACATGGGCAAATGTGGAAGCGTAATGCGTAAATATCAGGGATAGCACTATTGGGATTGTTCTTTTCAGCACTCCGCACCGAGGAAGCGACAAGGCTGCTTACGGCGCAATACTGACAAATATTACTACGACTATTACGCGCAGGCCGATGTCCCGCTTGATTAACGCCTTGCAAGCTAATAGTGATCAATTGACACGACTCACGTCGGAGTTTAGGTTCCTGACATCGAAGTACTAGATTGTTAGCTTCTACGAACGGAAACCGATGAAGTTATTCTCTTCACTAGCATGTCTCACTGCGGGAGAAATCCCTTCTCGTTTCCGTCGCAGTTACTGACGCATGGGCTGTCTAGATCGTCGATAAATACTCGGCTCTACTTGACGTATATGGCGAGGATCAGATCCCGGTGGACGAAGATCACAGTAATATTTGCAAATCCAAGCCCTGTGATAATCCAGTGTACGAACAGCTTTACAAGAGGATTCTCAGGATGTTGAAGGCGCAAACGGAAAAGCCACTAGACGTAAATCGTACGTAAGAACTAGAGTAGTTCACCGGGATCTTGACAGCACTCGATCTCTTGACGGTTTTGCAAAGAACGACGGTATTAATACAACAACGACTGTAGATTAGTTTTAGCAGTTTTTGAGGAATTATATTAAGCAAGTAGAGCGCCCTTATGCATCTAAGGAAGCTAGTGTTCGGCTGTGTAGAAAGGTAGGCAAGTGGGTAGCCCCCCTCTCTAAAGTCCTGTAAGCCATCTAAGACCCGCACCCAACAACCTAGCCACTCCGAACAACCCTCACTAGGTCTAACAGCTTTAGTGAGGACAATTGCTTCGTTTGTGGGCTGATTCACCTCTATTTTTACTTGTAATTAGCGGGTAGATGAGATAGGGCCCTGACGAGCTACATATTAAAAATCCAACCTAGCTAATTGTTCACAAATCGAGAAATTCATGGGTGCTGATTGCAGGGGGGGCACGCAGGGAGTATATTCCAGCGCAGGGTACGGGATTTGCTGTGCTGTAGTTGGGTTGGGTGCTATCCACTGTCTCTCCCACAAGGGGAGGGCTACCCCTTACTGACACATATGCGAGTGTATCGTAGCCTTCTATTAAACATCAAGTCACCCAATTAGCTCAGCAGAGCTCCTCAGCAAGCACTGAAACCATTCTGTAGTCTATATTATAGTCATTTTGTCGATTTTCACAAAAAGGTGTCAAGAGCCCGGGTGCTGTCAAGGTCCCGGTGATCTACTCTACTACGACTACACACCTCTCGCTTGAAGCGTGCCATTTGAATAACAAAGCTAGAAGCAAACTGCTTACCACAAAGCGGACATGATAGTTTGAAAGCGCAGAAGAGGTTGTCATTTACGGTCTAGGCGGTTCTGGCAAGACGCAACTGTGTCTAAAGTTTGCTCAAGATCACCGAGAAGAGTAAGTCACAATATTGTTGTGATCGTCAAGAATCTGAGCGTTAAAGTTATGCAGATTTTGGGGCATTTTCTGGATTGATGCAAACAGCGAGCAAACTGCTGAACAGGGATTTGTGGGCCTACTAAACGCCTGTGGGGTTACCAAAGTACCCTGTGGGCTTACCGATACCCTTTCAGAATGGTGCTACTTTTGGAATGGCCCATCCTATTCCTGAACTTTGCATGGTCTAGGCCCAACCCAAGGTGTATTCGGCTGCTTGAGATTGCATGAGACCTGCATCACAAACACGTAGATGCAGCGGTTATGGACGGGCACATCACCCTGCCACTCGATACTAGACCATTCTTGTGTAAATCTAGCTCGGAAGGTAGGAAGATGGGTGCCCGAACTGAGGCAAGCTTTAACGCCATAGTTGTCCAAATGCGGGCTTAGATCGAGATCAGATAGTTACGAATTTCTTTAGATTATAATGAAACGATGTTTTGCTTTGCTATTGTACAGACCATTCAAAAAGCCATCCCATTCGCGAATCGCTGCACTAATTCCGCAACGAGCACGATTTCGCAACTGACCCGCACAAGTTCCGAGGCTCTTTGCAGAGAACATAGAGGAGCCGGGACTCGCCACCTTCTCTAGAGGTGGCCGCCGTCGTAATTTGCTTGGCGACGCTTAGCAAAAGTGTGAGACCTTTGCCGACTCATAAGCTGCGATTCTGATTAGCATTTCACACAAAATTAACTGTAGGCTAGACTAGACGCTACGATTAAATTTCCACGCTTATAATCGTGATGCGACATGTGGATCGCCGTTATCTCAGCGTTCCTACCTCCCTTAGATATCCCTTTTTAGCTAAAGATAGCTGATGCGTAGGATATAATCTGCATTCATGGCGAATTATGCCAGTGGATGATACTCTGTTGGGCATGTCCCGAAATGGTATAGCTCACATCCGCAAGTGGCATAGTTAAATATGTATTCTGTCATAAACGGTAAAGCAAGCGAATTTAGTCCGTTTTGGTACACTCTAGCAAGCCGTGGATCCTGGAAAATACGCATTCGTTCTGGAAAATAACCCGATTCCCGACTTAGCCGGACAAACTCTGCGGGCGAATTGCTTTCGAGATAATTCAACGAATATTCAGAGGCAAATTTCTAACCAGCACCCTTTGGCATTCCTCCCCCTTCTAGTGATATATCTTGAAAAGCAAAAAACCGGTGTATTTATTCTAGCTTTTCTGTTACCTAATTATGCTAGAGAAGGAAAATATGCACCCGCGAGAAGATCCCTCCGCATAATTAACACAGTAAGAAAAATGCGAAAAATGCCGTCAAGTCCCGTGGATTCCCTGAGCAGCGTCCGTCCGAGGAAAGAAGTTGAAAAGAATGGGAGCTAAGGAATAAAAGCTGGTTGTTTCTTTTTTTGTGTTTGATTCGGAGAAGGTTTGGTTTGATTAAAGGGAATAGATGAGTAGCGGAACTCCAGAAATGAGTCGAAAATGAGGACCTGGGGAAATGTTTTCTCTCGCGAGTCGAACTGATATCTGAGGAACGCCGAAGGAAAGACTGAAAAGACCCCATATGAATCCCCATTGTGCCTACTGACCTGACGAAATATGATGCCTGTTTTCTCCCCGAAGAGCCCTTGATGTTTTCCATATACCATGCTAAGAAATGGCAGCGAACGCAGATTGATCTGCTGAACTTATATGAACTTGAAGCGAGATAAAGTTTCCGGAAAACGAGACGAAGAGTGGCTATGCTTTCAAAGAGGCCTAGATGCTTTCCATATGCCTTGATGAGCAAGGGACGATGAAAGGTCTGCTGGACTTGAGGAGTACATGCACCTGAAAAGAAAAACAAAATATGCACGACGAAGAGCAAATATCTTTCCAGTTAGACCAGACTCAGATGATCCTGAAGAGAGAAAGAATCTGCACATGAGAAGATGTTTTTGGAGTAAAGAAACATGGAAAGCGAGTGAGTGAATTAGATGAACAAAACTTGAAAATAACAGTGACCACTTATAACCAGAGCGCCTCTCAGTATTTCTGTCGATATTCCCGATGACGTCGCTGTGATGAGCGAACAGAGGTAGCAGTGTATACCGCCGGGTTGTTGGGGTTTGTAACGTAGGCGGAAGGCTGCTACTCATTGCGGAATTATTGTGACATGGTGTTTCCTCGCTGGTTGGGATAAGCATTGGAATAGGCAAGCTGCTCAGGCGGTGCCCTTGAGGAGATGCTGCAGTCCTGAAGGCTAAGGCTGAGGCGTTGTTCGTGTCTTATCTGGCGTCGAGCTGGGTCATCGCACAGAGCCCCGTAGGTCTGAGCTTGGCCTTCCGGCTGCTGAAGTGGTTGCATGAACGACGGGCGATGGGGGAGATTGGGAAGGGATTTCTGGCCAGGGCGGTGTTGTCTAGTGTATGACTGTTCTCCTACTGCGACTGCCTGGCCCTCGGGGCAAGAAGGTCGCCGAGACATCCTTAGAGAGACGTTGGGTCGTTGTAGGTTGGGGCCAGCATGTTGTTGGTGATGTTGGTTCACACTATGTTGAGTTAGACCGAACGAGTCATCGAAGGCTTGAGCATGGGTTGGGTACAGAGGGCCTGCGAAGAGAGGTTGTTGCTGCTGCTGTTGCTGCCACCCTGTAGCCTTCTGGTAACCGACTCGTCCCTGTCGTCGAGGAGAACTAGAGACGGTCGCGCTGGCCGCCGTCCCGAGTTCGGCGGATTCGGCGACGTAACTGTAGTCTTGCTGTCTTTCTCTTGGTGTGGCTGACAGGGCCGGCTGGCTCGGAGAAATGCCTACCGGTACCGTTGCCGGTGGCTTGTATGCGAAGCTATCTGTAGCAGGACGCAGCGGGGGAGCAGCCCGGGTGCCGGAGGCGTTGGAACGCCTATGGATTTTCTGACGGATCGGACGGGGCCTTCTATTCGCGTTGCGGCGAGGGTCGACAGTCGTGGCGTTGGAGACCTTAACACGTCCCGCAACAACTTCGGTGCTACGAATTGAGTCTTCATCCTCAATAATCGGGAAGTATCTTCCCCTATGAATCGATTCGTAGTGGTTCTTCCGCTTGTCAGGCCTGGAGAATGGTCTGTTGTGGCGATCGCAACCATCCTCTCCAGCAAACTCGCAGAAGTATTGGGGATCGCCGGGAGCGGGATGCTTGTTTCTTTTATGGCGCTTTATATCATATTCTCTGCCGAAAGTTTTGAGACAGCCGGGAACGTCGCATGTGTAACGGCCTTGCGTCACCGGCTCGAGAGTGGTAGGCTCTGCAAGGTTCGCCGCGGAGGATCTGTGTGCATAGCATCCAGTTAGTACTTGGCTAGGATATGGGCCGTTAGATAGGGCAACTAGATTGAGTAGGTACATACCCGCGTGAGTCAAAATCAGGGGTGGCAGTAGGGCCCATCATGCCAAAATGCGGGAGAGTTTGGCTTGTAGAGGGGTCCGGGGTTATCGTTGAATAGCCGAAATCCTCGTGCGAAGAACCTAAATAAGTCTCTGTGTTGTGCTGGATATTTGCAGACGGATAGCACGTTCCGAAGTTATAATATTCACCAGGCGGAAAAGTTCCCTCTCCCTCGCTACCAGTACCGTATGCGATAGACGTAGGATCGCGAGGTAGAGTGTTGGTCGTCGACATACCGTTGCGGAGACCCCGCGGGGATTGCCGATTCGGGAGGAATGCCGAGGCAGATATGACAGGACGACGGTGAAGGCAATGATCGTCGCAGGGTTGGCCAGCACCGTTACGGTCGGTACAGTGGTCGGGTATCGTGCGTTAGCTGAGGCGATTTCGACCCAATCTGACGAGTTCGGGAATTATGCGACTCCAGCAAAAAGGTCAGAGGTTTCCCGGCCGCAGGAAAGAGACCCGGACCTGCATAGATACTCGCATATATATAATGCGGAGCGGTGCAGTAAGAATAGGCATGGCATCTTCGGACGAGTCTCACGACTCTTTGCGGCATAAGTGAGATGAGTTGTCATTGTACTGTGGAGACACGTCAGTGCTCGGAACACGCTCACGACTGGCCAAGGACTGACGAATGCAGGAGAGGAAAGCCGTAATCTGGTTGCCAGCTGGCAAGCTTGGGATGGGTGGGCATTTAAAAAGAGAGTGCGCACCCCTCCAACTTCGCCCTCTTTCACGGCGATAAGTACGGGAGGGTGTGCTCGGACGGTCGCACACGGCCCCAGGCGTAAGCTGAGTCTGCCTCCGTGCCGTCCGTTTTGTCATGCTTTGGTCTTGAAATCGGGGACGCGGGGACGGAGAGGCCACATGGGAACGACGTAAGGACGAGGCGCAAGGCGTCCTGGCCGTGGAGGGTTCTGTCGTCTTTCCCTGAGGAAATCCGACCCGAATGCGTTGTTCAAGTGCTCCCTCGTGAGGGAAGTTGAAGGGCGCTTGGAAGGGCAAAAGCAAAGTTTGCTAGGATCTCAAATTACTTGCTAGGCCGGTGGCTGCTGGCTCTAACCAATAGCCGACGGCCAGCCCCTACGCAACATGCCAGCGGGTAGAGCGGCCCGAACGGCAATCCCCAGGGAGAAATCGGGTCGGGGCCCTCGCGCCCAAGAATTCGTTTAGTTGCGCTGCTTTGTCGAATTTAATCATCGCGCAAAATGTGTTATGATGAGCGTGTGGTGGTGTTGTGGTTCGCCCAGAGCGTCTGATCGAATCGTTTAGTAAGGGTAAATCACCTGCGCTTCGCCGCCTGCGGGGCGTGCATTGCAGCCTGCATGACTGAACGGCGGAACTGCCACTTCACGCATCACAGGTCACTCTCCTCTGCGCCTCCGACGAATAAACGGTTTCGGCCCCGTCGCACTGCCACCGCAAAGAGCCAGCTTTTCGACTATTCTATGAAAACCAGATTCTCGAGTATCTATTCCCTTGGGACCCGCTCCACGTTCTCCATGACCGCAAGGCTTCCGTCGGCGAAAATCCCATGGCCAGCACATCATGTACTACTCTATACTACCGTAATACAGGATAAAATGTCCGAATGCGCTAGATAAACGAGTTTATCTTTTACGGCGTATGTATCGGAACGAGAGAACGAGCAAATTCATGCGCGACACAGACGTGGTCGCTGCCTCGTTGATTCGTTGAGATGTGGGATTACGGACGCGACTTGTTCTCGGCAGTGAAGCTGCTCTATCTTTGCGAATCTTAGCGATTCAGCACACCAAGGTTTTTTTGAAGTTGAATATTTTGAAAAGTCCATGGAAGTTATGTCTGGCTTGTTAAATGACCTCCACCGCCTCTAAATTTTGTCAGGGCACAATTAGTAAGGCAGACAATGACAGGATTGCCAGATCAAATATCTCCAAGGCGTCGCGCGCAGTTTTGGTGTCGTCATTCTCCACAAGCACAGAGATGCGGCGCGCTGTGGCGCCATGGATACGGTTTCCCCAACAGGCCAGAACGACGTATTCTAGCTCCTAGACACAACCGCGACTATTTCGTGCCGATTTGGCTACTGGCTAAATCGAACGCTGCGAGCATAATACACTTTTCAGAATTCCGATGCACGGTCGAACCACTGTTAACCTTGCTAATGTCATCCGTAGTGTATGCAATTGCTAATTGCCGAACGGAGTTATGTGCGAAGGACTTCGTACTCCGCAGGAGACCGCTAATTGGCCATGTGAAGCGAGGTAAGACGGGAAAGCCGATATCAACTTCGCGCCACAGCCCTGTGATGAGCAAACGTCGCATCGAAATTCTGAAGCGTGCATTTTAATCGCAGCATTCAGTTTAGTCTTTAAGGAAGGTTAACGACTTTTCTAGCACGGTTTAGTGGGTCGAAGTTTCTAGCGTTGTGACTGGGATAGTTCGGTAGTGGCGCCAAGGTAAAAATAGCGCAGTGATATACTTATTTTACCTCACTAAAATTGGCAGCGAGGCCGAATTCAACCACTTTTATAACTAGCATTTAGACCCTACAGCCACAGCACGTTAGAAGTACCGAATAAAACCTTGAAAATTAGCCTACAAGTGTATTTGATATACTTGGTGCCAATTTATACTTACATTACATACAAGTGCGTTATGTTACAAGGAGAAATAGACCAGAAAACTTTGGCTTTTCGGCGGTTCTTACTCGGAAAACAAGGGAAATGGCCCAATTTTCATTCATAAACAACATGCCTAAGACCATTTAGTGATCGCATCCACATAAAAACCACCTCTGTGTATGTACAAGAGGCGGGCCGATATTCTACAAAAGCTATTTTCGCTTACACCTAATGGCGGTTTATCAAGGGTTGAAAAAGTGCTCTCGGGGGTGCGCAATAATGCATCATTACGCCGCTTGTACTCCGTAGGTCCACCCATGACGCCACTCGGCATCTAATTTGGATGCTTTGTGATCAGCCAGCAACACCATAAGTCTGCCAACTTCGCGCCAACATCACACGAGCAATAACCCGATGTTAAATTTAATTTCTGAAGAGTGAATTGTGACGACCACAAGCAAATGGTCTTCAAGCCCAAATGGACGATATGTCTTGTCCCGTCGATTAAGTGGCGCGCTTGACCAGCTGGACGCTCTACTTGTCAAGCAGGGCCGTGCTTTATAGAGGAGTCAACCTGATAACATAGGTGTCTGGGGCTGTAACGTAGGATATCCGGCTTCAACAACTTCGAGTCGTATCCCCCTCCTCACCTAGCACTACTATGGAGGTGGGCCCAACCCTGTCCTAATTGACGTATAGGTAAACTAATTACATTCTGACGCAGTTGCTAACAAAGGTTCCTGCTGTGGGCCAGATTGGGCGGTAAAGTTGGGTATCATTGGTATGAAACCTGAGTTTAGCATGACCGGGATATCACATGCGATTGATAGTCATGCTGGCATAGAAGACGTCTTCTCAACAAGTTCGAATACAAGCTCCTTGAGGGACCGTTTGTAGTTGACCTCGGGGGTGACACCGAGGAACTGCATAGGACTGAATACCGTATCTTGGGGTTTTGTGGACGTACGTAACCACATGCTTCGCTAAGCTGCGCCGTGTTGGGTCTCGGGATTCCGTTTGTCGGAGTCGTGGTGTTTGAAGGCGTCTAATGACTTGGTGTCGTTGTCGTCGCCGATATTACTATCGCCAGAATCACTGTCGTCCTCGCCCTGGGTGTCTTCCTTCGAGCTGCTCTCGTCGCCATCGCTACTACTATCATCGGATCCAGCAAGCATTCCCATTGCAGGTATTGCAGAAGCAAGTGCGGATATAGGAGCAGGGTCTCCGCCCAAGCAATGAATTGGAAGATCAGGCTCCATCCACCTCTCTCCTCGTTATCATACGCGAAAGTACCCGTCACTGAAACGCTCGGCAGATTTATATTCCAATAGATCCTTAACGTCGACCAAAGCGATATCGCCAAGAGCGGACAATTGGCCTCCTTCCCTCTCCCCAACATGTCCTCGCTCTGCTCCCAGGTGTGAGATATAGCCGCACAGGGCGGGATCCCCGGCGGGCATCGGGGTTAGACAGCAACCTCGGCCCGTCTCGCGGCCACGGAAGTAGCTCTTTTTCCCACTTGTAGGGATCGATGCTGTGCGACTCGCTTCTAAAGAGCTTCTCGACGGACAGGAGCCGGAGTGCACTGGGTACACCGCGGCTTCTGTATGCCCACACGGCTGGCTCGTCTTCCTCCATGCATAACAGCGGCGTTCCTTCAGGTCGGCATTCAGGGGGCTCGTTGGACGCTGGGGTGTTGCGGAAACCGTTGGGATCCTTGGCAGCTGATCCCTCTTGTTGAGCGGTCATGGATCTGATCTTTGGTTCAAAGTGTACCTTTGTTTCGAGGCCTTAGTAGCCCAGGATTTTAGTCGTGGACACACACGTTCATCGAGGTTGAAGAAGTAGAAGAATGCCGACCGCCTCATCGCTGCTCCGAAAGGGCACAGTATTTCAGTCCCGGAAGACTTGAGACGTGTCTTACAGCGTGGTCCGCTTTGATTTGAATCGCTTTTCCTTCACGTTGACTTCGAGTGGGGAGGCTGGCTCTGCTAGCCTTGGCGAACGAGGCTGCATTGCCGGCGGAGCGATGGACAGTCAGCCTGGCCTGAGGAATACCGCGACATTGGTGAAGTCTACGAATATCGCAGCCCAGACACATGGTGTGGCGCAGGGTCTGCGCCCCACCTGCCCCGCGCCTATGCGCACAGGACCCTAGGCCCACCCTTTTCAAAATTGGGGAACGCGGATGACTACAGTCCTGCAGAGGAATTGAGTGGGGAAGCCGTTATGACTTCAACAAACCGCTCGTATCTCCAGCTGCGGCGGCTACCGCCATCGCTGGGAGCTGCCTCTGGAATCTTGCACGCTACCGCTTACACGAGAAAGATCAAGCCTGCATCGATGTGAATTCCTCGGTCGACCCACAAGTCTTCCTCAGCGAAGTACAAGTGAAGCAGAAGGAATGCATTGACAAGCGATGGGATTTTCTTTTGGGTAGCTTCAAGCATAAGGTTAAGATCCGCGACGTTTTCTACAGAATCACCACGTGGATACAGAAGTTCATCGAGGTCGGTGATGTAGTGGTACAGTATGATCCCGCACATGCGGTGTTGCTCTGGGCGGCTGTTGGATTTATAGTAAGGGTCATTTACCTGCAGCCTCGTAATGTGGGAGATACATTTGGCTGACAGAAGAGTAGGTATCTGTGAATGACGTGCAGAAATATGCGGTTATCGTCGAGGGCGTAGAGATCATCTCCAACCTGCTTGCTCGGAACGATATATACGCGACGCTCTACCTTATTCGCACAGCCAATGGCGTTGAAGAGATGAGACGGTGTATAGTAGAATTATACGCGTCCATACTGGTTTTTCTTGCCAAGGCTACACGATATTACTCGGAATACACCCAGTGAGTGCATTTACACCCGTGGTTAAAAGCAAATAGAATATTCAACTAAATTTTGTGGAACGCATTACGAAGAGTTTCACTCAATTTGCGGATGGATACACGGCCATGCTCAATAAGATTACTGCGCAGCAAAAAGACGTGGACTGCTGCGCATCTTTATTGGACGCAGAGTTCCAAGGGCAGGTAGATGACACATTGGTAGCCCTGACACTTGAAGGGGAGAGCCAGCATCAGCAACTAAGGGCTATACTCGACGTTCTACAGAAGCCTATCAGCCGGGTGGAGAAGCAAATGTCTAATTTGCAGCACAACTTAGAGGAGAGCGAGCGCAGTCGGATCTTGGATTAGGTTTCAGCCCAGCCATATGCTCTCCATCACGACAGAGCCAAACATGATATTCTGAAGGGTACTGGCACTTGTCTACTTCAAGATGACTTGTTACTCGGTTGGCGGAAGTCCAGTGCCTCTTCGATCCTCTGGCTACACGGAATTCCTGGGTCTAGCAAAACCAAACCCCTGTATGCAAACGTTCCTCTTGAAATACCTTTAAAGCTAACTGAAAATAATAGATCCATAATGGCCGAACATCTCGTCAGTGATTTCCGCCAAGGTAAAAACCCGCAGCCCATCTACTTCTACTTCACTCGGAACGTCTCTGAAAGAGACCGTTCCGACCCAACAGCGATACTTGCAAACCTCATTCGGCAACTTGCTTGCCTGAATATAGGTGGTCCAATACTACCGCCTGTGAAAAAGAAGTATGACGACAGGAAAAAACAAGAAACGCAATCTGTGCCACTCTCCGTAGAAAAGAGTACAGAGATTATCATATCTTTAACCGCGTATCGCCCTTTAACAACAATTCTAATCAATGCTCTTGACGAATGTGAGCGGATGACCCGCGCAGATCTCCTTCATTCACTCGAGCTCATCATACAACGCTCACAAAATTTGGTCAAGGTCTTCGTGACAAGCCGAAATGATCAGGATATTGTTTGTCACTTGGCGGGCTGCCCCAATGCCGAGATAGAGGCTAACAATAACTAGGCCGTCATTACCAAATTCGTGGAAAGCAAACTGGACCGTAGAATAGCCGGGAGAGAATTGCTCTTGGGAAAGCCACCTCCGGATATGGTATCCATGGTTAACCAAAAACTCTGTGGAGACGCCCACGGCATGTTGGTGTTCTGTTGCCTTTGAAATTGTGTACTATTGTGTTGTCTGACAAGCTAACGTGCGCAGGTTTCGCTAGGTCGAGTTGCAACTCCAGAACATCTGCTCTTTAAAAACCACGAAAGCCACCAAGGCTCGGCTAGGCCGACTACTTACCAAGCTCGCTGATATTTATGAGGATATCTACATGAGTAATATCGCGCAGTACAAGGAAGAAGACAAGGTCACCACACAGAATATTTAGATGGCTACTCTGCAGCCAGGTGCAGCTGAGATCGGCGGTATTATGCTTCGCTATTTCACTGGACGAAGAAAGTGGAGCGACTTTATCTGTTGAAACAGTACTTCAGCTCAGTTGAAAACTTCTTGTCCATGATAAGGAGTTGAACGTCTTTCGATTTGCGCATCTGTCCGTACGTGAGTAGTTACCTGGAACAAAGAGGGGATTATTCATCGATGACCAACCACGCCACTGCGGCCGAAGCGTGTTTGACCCATTTGATGACGCTTAGCTATGATCCCGTATGCCGTTTGATGCCGGCGGTCGGTTCTCGCCGTGCCGATCTCGAAGCTAGTGAATTTAGCATATACTCTTGCTCATATTGGCCCTTGCACTGTGCAGAGAGTGGAGCAGAGCGACAGATAGGAAATCTTCAAAGACTTCTCGACGATTTTCTGGTGAAGGAAAAGCGTAGCCGCTTTGCTCAGTGGTCCGATATCGTTAGGGATAGGTCGGATCTGTTTATGTCCCTGCTCGGGAGCTTGAACTTTCTAGACAGAAAGCTCTGGTTGCCAATAAGCACACCCGCTTGTCCTACATTTGTTGCGTGCGAGTTTGGGTTCAAAGAGACACTTGCTACGCTGTTAGCAAAGGGTTCGTTGGACTTTACGAAACTCAACAGAGCTGGAGACCGCCCCTGTCCGTTGCAGGCGGCGCCGGGAATATGGAAATTATCGAGGCGTTGCTCAATGCAGGAGTAGCCGACATCAATGCGGGAGGGAGGTTCTACGGAACCGCGCTTGAGGCAGCATCGTTCTCCGGCTTCGAATCGATAGTTCAGCTGCTGCTTGAACGAAGAGCCGACGTTAATGTGCAGGCAGGGTTCTACGGCAACCCTCTGACAGTCGCATCATATAATGGCTATGAGCAGGTGGTCATAAATCTCTTAGAGAACGGTGCCAATCCTAACGCGCAAGGGGGGTTCTACTGCAACGCCTTGGTCGCAGCTTCCTCTAGGGCAATGACCGACTAGTGAGGACCTTGCTTGAGAGTGGAGCTGACATTAATGCAGAAGGAGGAGAGTATTTTGGCAGCGCGTTGGAGGAAGCATTATCAGGAGAGCACATCCAAGTGGCGATGACGCTACTCGAGAATGGAGCCAAAGCCAACGCACAAGGTGAAAGTTTGGGCAATGCGCTACTGAGAACGTCGTGTAATGGGCATGACCAAGTAGTCAGATTTCTACTGGAAAACGGGGTCAATGTCAACGCAGCAGATGAGGGCGTCCGCGAGGCGCTAGATGTATCACTTGAAGGGAATGACCAACTGATCGAGATGTTCCACGAAGGCGCAGATGCTGCTAAAATTCGAGCTCGTTATGTTAGGCAATGTGCTGATAGCAGCTTCACTTGTAGGGGAGAATCGAGTTGTGAAGGCACTCATCGAGAGTGGGGTGGACGTAGATGCTGAAGGAGGAGAGTTCGGCAACGCGCTGCTGGCAGCATCATCTGCAGGGCACAGCTAAGTGGTAATGGCATCAATCGAGAATGAGGCCAATGTGAATGCACAAGTAGGGCGCGGTGCTTTAATGCGTTTCACACGGCATCCTATAAAGGCTAGGTTGCAATAATGGAGATTCTTCTTGAGAGCGGGGTTGACATCAATGCACAAGGAGGCAATTCGGGGGTGCGCTACAGGTCGCGTCGTGTAGAGGCCCCGAAAGCGCTGTAAAGTGGCTTCTTGAGAATGGTCTAGATGTTAATGCGACGGGAGGTGTGCCGAACACTGCTTTGCAGGCTGCTTCGTTTAGGGGCGGTATGGCAGGGCCAAGAAGCTCCTGGAGCATGGAGCAGATGTCAACCTGCAAGGAGGATACTTTGGAAACGCGCTGCGCGCAGCAAAGGTCGAGGGATACGGAGGAGTGGTGGAGCCGTTAGTTAAGAATGGCGCCTTAAGGCAACGGCCGGATCGGACAAGTTTATCGGCTTTCTCCGCAGCCAGATGTTTCACAAATTTGATAGTGAAGATGATGATGACGATTTGGAATGATTAGGTGGATGCCAAGGACTTCTATTCAATTGACTTGTTGGTCGGCATAACAGTATTGTCAAGCTATATTGTTCGAGTCTAGTCGTCAAGTGGCCTAACAACTTCGCGAAGTGACACGACGTTTCGCATATCACTACGTGTTGACTAAGAAAAGCTGCGGGCGGGAGCAGGCTAGGCTGGCATGTTTTCCTGAAGGGTATCGGTAACCCCGCAGGGTAATTTGGTAATTCCACAGAGTTTTGGTAGGTACCCTTCTTTAAGGGCGAGCTATTGCCACGGGCGAAATTGCTAGTTCCACGGGGTAGAAATGCTATTTCCACGGGTTCCGTTAAACGATGCCTAAACCATGGTTAAAGCTTCTTCGTGGCAGTTGGAGGTGGTGTGGATACCGGGCTACATCGTCAATAAATTTTAGAACAATTACACCTAATGCCAGCTAGCATATAAGGAAAGGCACAAAAGAGATTGCGTTCAAATTATACATGGCCCTGAAGTGTGGACACAACATTATTGGATTTAGCTATTAGACAGGTTGCTCACTGAGCTAGGCTCAGCTTAACTGGATGACAGGCTTAACAGCCCGCTTCAACATCCCGCCATCACACAATAGAATGCTAAAAATAAAGACCGCAAGATTTGTGACTGTAAGGCTTTATTATTCCAAGAACTTTTTGGGGTTTTCTAGCTCAGCCAGTGTCCACATCCCATCGGCGCAGGAGACCCGTGGCAGTAGCATTTCTACCCTGTGGAACAAGCGATTTCACCTGTGGCAATAGTCTTGCCCTTCCTTAAATGTCCCCCGCCACGGTTGGGGTCAGAGCCTCAACCTCAGTCACCCAGGCTAAGCACGGTACTCCCTCGATAACGATCAACCTCCATGCGGAAGCTACGACAGTATCTATACCCGATATGTCCAAATTTCTAGTATCTATTGGAAGTTCCTCCGCCATGGCCTCCCTTACCCCTGAACTGAACCCTATGCCCAACTGGACAGTTCGGGACCGTTAACGGACCCAGAGACATTCCTGGTTCCGCTGGTAGCGTCCCTACTTACTAGCGCGGCTGCAACCCGAGGTGGCGACGTGTCGCATGTCCGACCGCGGCGGCGGTGTCGTATGCGTGTGCCTCTATCCGCTACCAGGAGGGGACTATCTAGTTCATGAACAGCCACATAGGACAACACAGCCTCAGACACCTTCTCTCTCATGATTTTACAAACTGGTGATCACTTCAATGTTATCACCCTACGCGCAGATCTGCCCATCATCCTGGATCGAAAGCCCACAGGCCTTTTGCCCAAAATTACTTACAGTCAGCGGATCTGCCGACGAGTACGCTGTCTTCGTTACACATGACTCTCTAGCTACGCAGGTATCCCAACTTCCACCCAACCTGACACAGTTAATATGACTAGCCCAGTTTCTATACTTTCTGAGACTATTTCGCCGACGCTTGGAGGACGCACGATACGCGATGCGCACGTGACACTTCGAAAACAGGGCAGATTTCCTCGCCACTTTCGTGTCTCAAGCGAAGCGCCCTCTTGCACGACATTCTTCAGCTTCGTCCGAAACGACCAATCGACTTCGTATTGAATTCATGCCGCTCGCCTCGACATGTCCCACCACGCTGTCTAGTGGCGCCAAGCCTGCCTCAGGCCTAGCGCGCAGCCCTGCAGCCCAATCACGCGCACGGGCTGCCAAAATAAGGCCGAGAAAATGAGTTATTTATGGGAAACCTCTAACATCTCTCTTTCCCGAGCCTGAAAACACGCTAGCCTGGCTGCCCATACGACATAAAGCCCGCGTCAACCCCACCGGTCTCCTGTGCCGAAAACAAGTGATGCAGTAACACCACCACTCCCTGCCAAGCCCCGCTCCCACACGTTCGTTGAGGCTCAAAGCATAACCACCAACAACCAATGACACACAACCTCCGCTTACTCATCTTCCTCCTCACCCTCACCAACGCCACCAACTCCCAAATCACCCCCCCACCCCTCCTAACCGGCAGCGTCTCCCTCTCCACCGCGCCCGCCTACCTCTCCCTCCGCTCCTGCGCTCGATACTGCCTCGATAACCCCTACAACGACGACAACCTAAACTGGTACCTCGGTTGCCCGGACAAGCCCGTGCGCATCGACAGCTGCTTCTGCCGGAGCGATCTCGAGTCCAGCGCAAGCGGTTATTTGAGCACTTGTCTGAGCACCAGAAAATGTACTGAGGAGGTGGATGTTAGTGCGGCGGTGGGGGTGTATTTGGGGTATTGTGCCGGGGCTGTGGCGGCGGTGACGGCGACGACGACGGGGGATGGTGGGAGTGTGGCGACGAAGGTGGTGGTTGGGACGGTTACGGCCACGGATAGTGGGGTAAAGGGGGGGACGGGTGCGAGTGAGTCGAGACTGCTGCTGCTCCTCTTTCTCCTGCTGGCGAGTGTGGTTCGGCTTGGAGGGTTGTGGTGCTGAGACAGGTTGCGTATGTGCGGCAGGGTTGGCCACGCCTACATCCACGAGGACAGTAAGCTCGTTTGTGACTGTGCATGTTGGAACAAGGCTGGCGACTGCTACTAGTAGTGGTGCAGCCGATGGGAAGACGGGATTGAGCAAGTCTGACGCTATTTCGATTGGAATTGGGGTACCGTGCGGGATAGCGGCAATTCTTACGCTTTGGTTAACGTGGCGGTATTTTCGACCGAAGTGAGATAGGGTAAGGAGAGACAGTAGTTAGGTAACCAGCCGACTCAATAAGCAGTGTTGCTGGCTATGCCACGGGGCTGTGCGCTCCAGAGGGATCAAGCCATTTTTATCGTAATTGCTCTAGTTTAAGTACTTACTTCCTTGGCCACATTTCTGGGCATACCAGGGACATCAACCATTGGTAATAGAGCATGTTGGGGCCCGCAAAGCTTGGTCTAGGCGGGCAATGCTAAATTTTTAAATACCCACGGGTAGGTTATCTAAGTAGGATAGCGAAATGGATCGGTTATGAATTTTAGCGCCTGAGGAGATTAGATCAAAAATCGTACCATTACCTATAGTAAAGTAGTAAACCCTTGAGGTATGCCTGCAATAACATGACGTGATGCGCTACCGGGCTTCTAGCGTCTAGCCTGCACACCTAATTCGATGGTTCTAGACACCAACATGGACATTGTCTACCGGATTCCCATGCGCACCCCCGGTCGTAGCCTCGGTCAAGGGGACCGCATTTTCACCCCTCTTAGCAGTATCCTATTCAGTATTCTCCGGTAACGTGGGTCACTAGGTTCTTGGCCACTACGGGGTTCTTGGCCAGAATTCCAATTGCCTCACTCTTGGTCTAGCAAAAGCTTAAAACCTCTGGAAAGTGCATTGAGCCAACTTTCAGGCTTAATCTGATTGTCTTGGACCTACATTTCATAATTGGTACTGTCCTTCTCATAGTGGACTCACATAATGGGCCTTTTTATAGGAGTTGGGCCTTGTGAACATTCTGTACTACAGACATTAAAACCACCAAAATATCTTCTTCAGAATAATCTCCTAACCTCGGAAAATACTGCTAATGTATAGTTGAAGCATATTTCTTAAGGTGTTGCTATTGCAACACTAAAAAATTAATGTGATATCTTTTCTTTTGCGAGAGCTATACCCACGTGAAATCGGCTGTGGCATCGGTAGAGTATATCGTCTATTTATACCACAAGGTGAACTTGCCCATTTACCTTAGTTCACCCTATCACCCACAGCTCAAGATGTCAATGCTATTGTTTGCTGAAGGCATCTTTTCATCGCTCGAAGCTGTTCTTGAGCATGCCAATCAATATATGTATAGTCAAGACTATGTAATAATTAAACGACAAACAAAGAAGATGAAAGAATAACTTTTTAAAGCTTACCTTACATGTGATTGAAGTTCTAAGTATCAAGTACAGAATGTTAACCCTACAGCAAAACCTCGCCTTATCAACATATGAGCTATGGAGTGTCCTTTTGTACTAGTTGCAACATAAAAGAATAGTTTATAGTCTTTAGTGATACGAAACAATATATATAACCACAAGTCTTCTTTAGCCCCTGTCATGCATCCAACCTACTGTTATCTTCCTGCAGATGCAATTGCTTTAGTTGAGAGCACGTCAACATTAGGGTATAAATCTTATAAGATAGTTAGCACGCTGTGTAATCAGGGTTTTGAGGTAAAAACCAAAGACGTCTATAATTTACAAATGTAAATTCAATTAGCTATAGTCGAACCACTAGTAATGTGCCCCTATAGGTTATGTGCCAAAAATTTATGTTCACATTAGATAGCTTCTGCAAGTATGATATATAAGTTTATATTATTGTCCATATCGCCTTCGAATGACTCAATGGAACCTTCAGATAGTTCTGGAGTTGATTCCAGCCTCTGATTGTGTGTGACGCAAGTGCTCTTTTTTGCTTTTTGAGCCTTTAGCCTTCTTATAATCAATATGTGCTAGTAGTTCTTTTTTCTGTCGTTGTAAAATCATGCGATCAGTAAAGACAGTTATTGTAGCCTTGTCTATCTTGCCTTGAATTTTGCATGATGCCTCTAGATCTTCCATTTACCAGATTTCGCCAATTTATTCTGTCATAGTATTAGTTCTTTAACTTAATTAATATTTTTAGGTGTTAAAAACTTATGAGGTATAGTAGGCAAAGGTGAAGTAATGTCTTGGCGAGGTAATTGATGGAGAATAGTTGGTGAGTTAAACAGAATTAAGCTGGCCTTTTAAAGTCTACTTTTGTATTCTTAATTATTATTGCTTTAGAACAGCACTGAAAGTATATATCCATAAATTCAGCCTTAGGGACCCTCATTTCACTATATCGTAAGTAGGATTTGACTTCTAATCGGAATTAATGCTTAATCGGTGAAAACACCTTGACATTCATTGATTGAGTCATATATGAAGTATGAACTGGAAAATAGAGCAATATGATTGGATGCTCACTACAGTACTCCATAAACTGTGAAGTAAGGTGACTCCGATATTTATTAACAATAATAAGCCAATATTTTCCTTTTTCTTAACTTGGGCATGTGGTTTGAAAATTTGATTTAGCTATACCATAGTCAATAAATTACTTGTCTAGCCATTAGGGCTTGTTACAGAAATCCAATCATCCGGTACACTTGTTGTATATCAGGTACTCTGTAAGTACTGTTGTTTGAAGATAATAAATGAAGGTAGAATACTGCCATCTATATATCCAGTTTCAATTGCTGTGATGTTTTTAGTTTTGTTACTAGTTCCTGTATTGCTTGCAAAGTTTTGATGCTTATCAATAATAATGTAGGATCTAGATATAGCTCCCATCTGAAAACCTGTTTCATCCATATTGTAAATATTATTATGTTTAAACTTATATGTATCCATTATGCTCTTAACTAAGTTGAACTAGTTTTGTAGATTCTCTCTGGTGCAAGCCTTTGCTTGAGACTGTTCTATTGGCTTGCTAAGTACCGTCTTTAGGCTAGGGTGTTGTTCTACAAAGCTAAAAGACCAGTGCTTGCTTTTTTGCCAGATAGAAAGTATCTGTTGATGAAGGATGTTATATTGTTTTTGTAGGAGGTATTGTGTTATTTCCTGAAGCCATGCATGCTTAATTGGAAAGCCCTGCTTATCGCATCACTGAATAAAGCTTACTAATACTTTTTCTTCACCCTCATTTAATGTCTGTGAGGCAGTATGGGCTCTGTGAGCTGTAGTTGCACTATCTAAACGTTGAGTAACAATGCTACGATAGACCTCATTATTCTTCTCAATATGCTAAATTTTAGTACCTTTAGTGTTTTTTAACATTTGGAGGGCTTTTGCAATATTATTCTCTTGATCCATAATGTCTAATTGACAGGTTTACGATAAGACAAATTTTTATAGGGTTGGTAGTAGAATGTTCTAGAACTGGTGCATAACTCATGGGTAACACATTACTAGTTGTTTAACTGTAATTTCGGCACAAGGTTTCCTATTGAAGCTATAGTTGATCAACTGAAAGAAACTAGATATACTTTCTTTTATAAACAAAACTCTGATACTCAACTTACTTATGTCTTTTTTGTAAATCCTTAGTCTTTAGTACTTCTTAAACAGTATCCATATATTCTCTTGCTTAATGCTACAGCCATGGTGTCTGGTGTCCTGGTGTCTGGTGTCCTGGGGACTGTTTCCTGGTCGACGTATTGTTTGTTGTTCTGTTGTTGCAGCAATAGCTGCTACCTAATTTCGGATTCGGGTATTTTGCTATCTGGTCGGATGTGTGTGTATCTGGTGATCCGGTTGGTGTAGTAATCTCGCTTATAATATGGAGTCGGTCGAAAGTCTCACCGGTTGTTGTGGTTACACTTTTAATTTCGGTTATTAGGTTTGAGAGATGCATGTATGGGTTTGTTTGTTTTGTAATTACGTGTATTAATAACAAACATTGGTATTTGTTGATTGAGTATAAATACTGTTGACCATGCTGCATATTTCTGAAATCAACCATGCCATTTCGACGTTTTTAACATAATCGTCCTTCTTACGGTCCCGTTCATTTCATGGGTTATTTTCCTCGTCATCGCACTTACTGTCGCACTTACCGTCGCACTTATTGTCGCACTTACCATCGCACTTACCATCACACTTATCGTCATACTTACCGCCATCATTATTATTAGCGGTATGTATAGTTGTTGACTTCTGCCATGTCTATTGTTATTGACTTATATATATAGATATTTACTATGCCATATGGTCGTAATGGTGGTTTTTCCCACTATCAGTTTTTGCGTGCGCCTTATAAATTCGCAAGTCGTGTTAAGGATGTTATAGGCAATCATAGACATTATGAGGCGACACTGGTGGAATCTACTAGGGATAAATTGTCGTATTGCATATTTCCTGGTATAGAAGATTCTTGCTTTTTGTTGCCCACTACAGAACTTTGTGATTCAGACCGTCGTAATGACGATACAGTACTGGCTACTGGTGTGGGAGTGAGATTTGAGGCAGTTGGCAGTTAAAAGTATTTTATTCGGATTATTGCATTTCGATATTCGCGTGCGACGCAGCTTTTTGAGGATGGTAGTGATGAGGGTACTATTCGCCTTGATGAGGCCCAGTCTGGTGGCAAAGGTTTTGATGTTCTTGAAGGTACTTGTTGTGTTGGTACAGATATTTTATTGGGGGATTCCGGGATTTTGGATACGATTCCTGGGCGAAGTCCTATTTTTTATCCGGTATCTGCCAAGACTAGAGGAAAGATTTATCTGGATCGTACATTTCATGGAGGGTTTTGTGTTGATGGATTGGAGGTTCGACCTTTTAATTGTTAGGTTGATTCCAGGCGGAAGTTGAAGTTTTATTCTCGTATGGGTCTTGTTAAACCTAGTGTTGATGAAAAGCGTTATGATTTCTATTTTGCTGTCATTGTTCATGTTTCGTCTTTTATATGTGAACAAGTGGCATGGCTCCCCAATGTAGATGGTATGGATCTTTCTGGTGGGGGTGAGGATTCTAAGGAGAATTGACCTAAGTGCCCAGTTTCAGAGGCATCTACAGTTAAGCTTGTTCCTCCTAAGTCTGAGATTCCTGCGATTGAGATTAGATCTATCTCTTCACGTTTTCATTTGAGGGACTCTTGAAGATTAATTAAATTCATCGTCTCTATTTATACCCCCCATGAGATTATGCAATAGGCTTTGTGTAGAGCTCAATGTTCCTGGAGGATCTATTAAAGCAAATAAAGGTTTTGTGACATTAAAGAAAATGCAATTTCCATTCAGCCAACCAACATCCATACCGTTATACTCTCTCAGGTCTTGATTAAACAAGGCAATGCACGGTTTTCCCCATTCCAAGACATGTACCTTTTTAAGGTATTTGTCCGTCACGGTGAATTCAAGTTGACCACCTAGTATGCATTTGTAGAATTTGTTCATGTCCTTGTTATCCAAGAGCACGTCGTTGAGAATAAAGTATTTTTTGGTGGGATCGAGTTGCAGGGCGTTCCAGCAACTAGTCATGATCGAGTGGGGGTCAAGGGATCGTGCTTAGGTGGTTTTCCAGAGTCTCGTTTCACCTCACACTACTAGTGTCATTGGTCGTCCATCTAATATATATGATTTGATTAGTTTTAAAGACCCTATTTTGATTATGAAATACGGGGGTATGGGGGGCGAAGCCCCCTTTCTGCCTTATCGCCCGAACCACGTAAAGCCATTGGCCGAGCGACGTGCCTGGCCCGCAGGGCCGTTAGGTAGCCAAAGGCCACCTCCCTGCAAATCTGGGTATCATTAGTCGTGTCGAGTGTTCTGTGTAGTATGCAAGCACTTACTGAAAGGTCTTTCTAAGTTTTTTTTTTTCCAATCCAGCAGTTCCTCTAGTATATCCCATATATCGTCTAATACAGGTTGTTTGTATTCCACTGCTGTGAGAGTTAAGGTGTTGTTCATGTACGACTCAATATTATTGTAGCTAAGTATTAGCTCGCATGGTGCTGTTGTTTTCATTGATGTCAGAAATTCTGATCTGTCTTTTATTTCGACTGCGTCTGCCCAGAAGTCGTCCTTCATTTCCTTTTGTACTGCTTTTGGCATTGCCATATCTCCACCGATGTGAATCGATTTGTTTCCTTTTTTGTGAAAATATCTCCACACAGCCAATCGTTTTCACGTTCGTCCAATATTTGGGTGGTAACCACCAATGTCGAAATGGCATGGATTTTTAATATTTTGTTTCGAGGCCCACTTCCCTAAGACGTGGTAATGTGGTGTACCGTCTTTGTGCTTCTCTTGTACGGCGTAGTATTCTCTAAAACCTAGTTGATCGATTCCTTTTATGAAATCCTCCTTTGATAGGTCGCACTTTGGGTACATCAGAAATACTGATTTCGTCGCAAGTCTGAATCGGTTTGGTCCACTTGTCGCGTTTATGGTATCGATGAATTCTACTTCGTTTTCAGAGTCAGACTCGTTGACTTTGCAGTTAACGACTATTGGAGTAGGTATTTTTTCCGGTATGAATGTTGATATTCTTGGAACGATTTGAGCGTCGTGGACGATGAAAGGGTCTGGTAGAGAAGAATCTGGTATAATAAAGTCACTGATTTGAGTTGGAAACGGCGATGACTCATTGAAGATTTGTGTAAGAGGTATGCGTTGTAGGCCGCTGTCAGTCATAATATAGGGATTAGTCATATTGATGGATGGTATGAGGATGGTGGGTAAGGACACCACTTTCTCGGGGGACACCATGGCTTAAATAATTTTACATACAAGATTAATTGCTTTAAGCTTTTACTTTTAAACATTGTCAGTACTACTTACATAAATATTACATTTTCCACAACATTTTGCTTTATGATTTAAGAAAGAGAGAAAAACTACGTTTGGGCACTTAAATGTTTATGGGATATTCTTCAACAGCCTGAATTTCAACTACCTTTTGTTATAGTTATAGATTAAAAACTTGCAGCTATTAATACAATGCAGTTTGTATTTCTTACTATTTGTGGAATCCTTTGTTCCTAACATTTTCAGGAATGTGTTAAGAGCTGAGCAAGTAAAGAGTTTAGTGGTGATGAAATATAACAGGAAGCAAAAGCTCAGTTTATTAAGAACTGGGTAAATCTGGTAGTATTGCAATTAGTGGCAGACTATATATGCAAATGGAGTCAAATATAGAATATATAAAGTGTAAAACCTGCATTACTTGTATACGTTAGGAAGACTTGATTAGATCTATGTTGGTATAAGCTCATTCACTGCTAGGTTGAAGAAACATTGCATTTTGGACACAGGGTTTCATCTAGAATGGAAGGTACGTATAAAATACTAAAGGACTATTTGCTGGTTTCGACCGGTAACCTTAGGATAGTTTTAGACAATATTGGGTGTATGTTCTTAAACCAGCACACAGAACTTGAGGCAGCTTTGGCCAAAAGGAAACTCTATACTAGTTACAACTTACAAATTTAATTTTTTGCTAATGTTATTAATTATATTACTTTCTTTACTTTTTACAAAGTGTTGCAACAACTGAAAATTCTTCATTTACCTAGTTTTCAGCCTCGATGTAGTTATCTCTTTATTTCCTCTATAGATTTACCCTATGCTCATTACTTGAAGGAACTCAGGCATAATGGTGAGTCTTTTCACGTTGAGCATATCCATTCACATTAGCCTTTTACTTAATAGGTGTTTACATCTAAATACTGGCTAAAGCTGCTGACATTTATATGGGATAGAAGGAAGTAAAGTACAAGAGCAGAACCATTTAGAAACTCTTTTACAGCTGAAGTTGCAGTACTCACTCCTTAAGTACTTAAGATTACTAAAAGATCTACTAAAAGAGCTGCCAAAATTACAACAACTAGTACTAGAAGTACTAAATCTACTAATAGAAATAAAGAAAAGAAAGGGAAAAGTGAGCAAATGAAATGGAAAGTAAGAGTATTTTCGATAGCAGGTATGACTTTGAGAAAGATTGAATTCCTGAATGTGAGCTTCAATAACTGTAGGAATCTAATGGTGAGGTACCTCTTCTGTGGTCTCTAATGTCTCAGTTTTGTGGCATGACACTAATAACTTCTTTCTATAATTTAAGGAATCATATTAGATTCATATAGCTAGATGGTAGTTAGTTCTCCCTGCTTGCTTTGTCGAAGAGAAACCCAGTGAGTACAGTGTTAGTAAATCCATAGGTGTCACTTTTGCAACACTCATTTCTTAAGTAGATAAGTTCATATTGTTATGGACATCTCGAGCCTCATCAGAAATGCCACGGACATGGGGGTGGCGCTGGAACTATTAGACTAGATTGCTGGCCTATGGGATATGGACGACTTAAACGGCTTGGCAAGGATGAACTGAATATGAGAACAAGCGGCACTTGCTGTGAGAATGTGGGGGCTGAAACAGGGGTTCGCGCAATTAGCGCCCTCGGCACTAAGAACGTAACCTGCGGCAACTCAATAAATCACTCATACTCCTGTTAAGGCAACGACCTCAGCCAGCCACACCACTGCCAAGAAGTCTAGCCAGGAAGTGACTAACCAACAGAAACTACTATGACCTACAGAGGAAGAACCGTTGGTTGTGGGTAAAAGGCTGGGAGAGCTGAGGAATACTTGGCAGCTGAAGAACATATTAGCTAGGTGTAGTGGGCAGCTCAGGTATAGATGGAGAGCTATAAGTCATGATGACTCAGGTTTCATTATTGGACTCGGCGTAAGTCAAGTGTGAGTTACGCCAAGGAAGAATACTTCAAGTGGTATAAGTCACCCGTTAGTAGGTGGTCAAGAGGTCAGTAAAGAGGCAGCTATAAATATAGCGTTGGAGTCTTAGGGAAAGCATCTCTCCTTCCCTCTTCACTTAAAGTCTTGTTAGTTTAGCAATATAAGCTTCGTACCAAGAACCATCACCCAAGATATTTTTTGATATAGTTACAGCAGGACTGTTTTGCTATCCCAGTATACAAGACTAACATACTTGTCTCATGGTCACCCAAGAACACCACACCGTGTACCTGAACACCAAGACAAACTAGGAGACAAGACTTCATCAGAGTCAGATCGTTACACATATGGACTTAATACTTGATATTTCCTTTAATTTGAGAAATCTGAACTTCTTGCACATTCTTTACAGGCTTCTACCAGCTCTTTGCAGATATGTGCATAACATAGAGATTGAGTAATTATAATTAAAAGAGCCAGAAGGTTGTTTGAGGTACTACTACAGTACTCAGACTTAGAAGACCTCCTCAGCCATTAACCACAAGATAGAGTCTATATGCCAGTTCTTTAGGTAATCGGTATTCTTATTTATTATTTTAAAGATCATCTAGAGAGCCCTCGAGCTGCTGAGACATTTTGCGGGCTGTAAAACCACTTGTTTTGTGTGGTCGCAGAAAAAGTGGCCAAAAACCCCGTAGTGGCCAAGAACCTAGCGACCGACTTTAGTTACAGCCTGACTGGCTTAATCCGAGTTGTTTTTCCTATACTGGGACGGAACACGGCAATTAAATCACAAGACTATAAGTCGCACAGACAATAGTGATCATAAGGATATTCTGTAAGCCGTCTGGAGACCACTGTCTGACCTGAATCTTTCGTCCGGACAAACCCTATTAGATATGACCTGAGTTTGATTAGAAAGGATTGTGGGAAAATGTTGAGCGAGCGTGATAGGAGGTCAAGTGGAAATACAGAACACACTTTAGATAGCTATGTACTTCGCGCATACATGAGCCACTTTGTCTGGTCTCGAATACATTTGATTCTGCCCGGCATTGGAGTAGGCTGGGTTCTAGTTAAGCGAAGCCGAGGGCAAGCCCATGGAGCCCAAACTAGATTTAATCTTGCGTGGGCTCCGCGAAGGCCCAGAATTAATCGTGAGAAGAAGTTTAAAGGTTAGCATGTTGTCCCCTGCAGTTTCAAGACGTTAAATTTATTATATTTGCACGTTGTTGCCTTACCACCGAATTGCTTTAAATTTTCCAGTCTCTTTAACTAAGTGTTAGGCATCGTCAAACTAGACCCTATGGGCCTACCAAAGGTACCTTGTGGGGATACGATTTTGCCCTGTGGCGATAGCGACTAAGCCCGTGGGAATATTAACGACCTATTGTAATGCTTCTTTCCGAAATGGTGAAAGGCGCTGATGCTTATGTTTGATTGGGTGAACATCACCCAGAGACGAGGGGCCAGACTCCAGATCCGGATCGCAGAATATCCGCTTGAGGTAATCGATATGTAGCGGTGCATTGTCTAGTCTGATACGAGGCTGCCTAGTTTGGTAGATACACCGGAGCGATGCTGGCAAGAAAATCCACTTTCCTAGGGGTAACCTGTGAAATCTAGGCTGCGCCGGGCCATTTCCTCCCGCGAGGCGCGCTGAACAAGGCTGGTATCCTGCAGGACCTGCCAATCAAATTGTCCTTTCACCATATAGGGCGCTCCGGTAATACTTATTCCACTGCGCCTTCGGCGAACTCCGTTGCCAAGATAGCGAAAAACGTGGCCTTTTGTGACCCCGCTTTCGCATTCTGCATTAACCTCCTCATAGTCTAACAGTACAGGGCTAGGCTACTTTGCTCTATAATAATGTGTGAACCCCAACCCCACATATAGATACTACCAGGAAAGGGCAACTGCATATCTATAATGGTACTCGCTCACAAGTGAACTCCAGGTTGCATGGCATTGACAAAAGCACAGGTGCGGGGGATCTCGGAAAACGATATCGGAATCAAAGTCCTCTACGAACCTCCCAGTGGGTCGCAGGATACCGATTCACAGCCTATAGTCGAGTATGGGCCTCAAGCTACTGAATGGCTTCTCGTGCTAATGACTGTGGTTGAAGCATCGTTGCGGTACATGGCCTGGGTGCACATCCAGATGATACATGGTGTAAGAAGATGGAGAACGGTGCATACGTCAACTGGCTGAAGGATCTGCATATGTTGCCCAAGGTGGTACCTCAATCACGTATTATGAGATACGGCTACGAATCGCAGTGGTTCGGGGAGCAGGTGATTAGCCAGCAGGCTGGCACTGTAGCACATCGTCTGTTGAAGAGTTTGTGCCGCGCGCGTAAAGTATGCTACGTCGAAAGCCTCAAAGCTAAGACATAGCCATCACCTCCGACAGCGCTAATCGCTATACAGAAGAATTACCTACGGCCCATTATCTTCATTGCGCACTGCTTCGGTGGACTCGTTGTGCTGAAGGTGGGTAGAAGAGTCGTTAAGCAAGAGCGAACAAGTTGAAGGCTGAAGCCCACCTCTAGGCTCTCGTCGATGCCAAGCGAGCTGACGATAAATGGCCTGGAATCTTCGTATCGACTACGGGATTGGTGTTTTTCGGAACGCCCTTTCGAGGAGCTGGTGGTCTGGATCAAGTAGAGATGCTACGCGCTGCCGGGAGTCAATACGAAGATAACCCTGGACTCGTTCAAGGTGCTGCCCTCAACATCCTAGCTTCCGGAAATGAGACCTTGGTGGACTTGATGGGCGCCTTTTTTGAGACGAGGCAAGAAGCGCATAAGGCTCTAGTAGCCTGCTTTTATGAATTGAAACCAAGCAATGTCGGCGCTATAGTTGGCAGGAAACGTATAGAGGTAGGGCGCGGTGGTATAGTACCCGAAAAAGGGCAGAGCTGATAAAGGTTAATAGAGGTTTGTCGTTGATAAAACCTCCGGCTGTCTTGATGAGGCAGACTCGACGGAGAACCACTCGCTGTCTCGGAATCACTTCAACATGAACAAATTCGGACAGCCTGACGAGGAAGACTTCGAAGCTGTGTGCGAGGTTGTGGAGAAATTTGTCGCTCGCTCACCTCAGCTGGTTGCTGCTCGTTCAAATTGTGATTACTAGCTTCTAGTCCACGTTGTGTATTTATACGAGTTACTGACTGAAGCTCATAGCACCCGCAGCAGTTAAGCCCACTGGGTCCGGATCAGAGAATGTGGCGACTTATTACGAGGTTCCAAACATCTACGTTACTCGTTTCATTGGACGAGAAAACATCATAAAGACCTTAGATTTTGAATTTTCTTCCTTCAGCTCTCCACCTCGTCCGAAACGGCTCGTTCTCCGAGCGCTTGGTGGTCAGGGTAAGAGCCAGCTCGCACTGGAATACTGCCGTAGGTCGAGAACCTCACATCGTTTTCGTGGCATATTCTGGGTCGATGCCACGTCTAAAATCACGGCAACGCGAGGATTCGAGACAATTGCTGTTGCCGTGAATACGCCACAGAAGCAGCTTCCACTAGAAGCGAGCGCCAGGGTAGCATTTGTGAAGGAAATGTTGGAGGATTGGACGGACCCATGGCTGATTGTCTTTGATAATTACGATCTGCCGAACGTCTTTGAAGACATACATCAGTTCTTTCCCTTAGGTGAGCACCAAACTAGATGAGAACGGCGAAACAGGAAAACTGATGAAATCAGGTGGGCGAGGAGCTATTCTTGTCACCAGCCGACACGAGGGAACCGCAGAGTTGGGTAAGCTGATCGAACTCCCTCCATTGAGTGAAGACGAAGCTCTGGAGCTGCTCTTGCGTGAGCCTACAGGCAGCCAATCGCAAGACAGCCGAGATGAAGGATCCAACATTGTAAGAAAGTTAGGATACTTGGCGCTGGCCATCGATCAAGCTGCTGCGTACATGTTGTTCACCAGGCTCCCTCTATCACAATTCATTCTGTTGTACGAGGATCGGAAAAGGGAGATTTTGGAGCATATACCTGATTTCCTCTGGAAATACCGCAAGAAAGAAGGCGGCGGTTCAGAGGAGCTGAGGTCCCTTTCCGCTTTCACCACCTGGGAGATGTCCTACCAATTTATTGCACCGGACAAAGACCAGCAAAGATATTTGGGGCATTTCATCAGCCTTGCTGCTTTCCTGGATCCATCCAACATTCATGAAGATCTTTTTCTGTGCTATCGAACGGAGAATCCAGACCCTCCAGCGTGGACTCGTGTATTTAGCCCCGAGAACTTTGAGCGGACAAGAGTCGAAAATTCGAGCGAGAGTTTAGACTGCAGAGATATGGAAACAGAGTCCTCGGGGGAAAATGTCTGGAGTTCGAAGCACTACCGAAACCTCGTCTTCAAGCTACGGCAGCTTTCGCTGCTGGAGAATACCACCGCCGATAAAACAGGAATATCCTTCTCTCTGCACCCTCTCATCAAAGATTGGCTTCAGATTCGGGTAAATCCTGAAGAACAAAAAGATTACACATTGGAAGCTACCAATCTATTGGCGGCATTCCTAGCCTCCTCTATAGTCCTCACAGCGACACCCCGTAGAAAGCAAGAGGTGCTGGCGCATATGGATACCTGTGTTTCCAATGATCGAAAGTTTAACCTCAATGCCCTTGGCAGCGAAGCGCTCCGTCATCCGACAACTTTATTTGGTGGCTTTTACCTCCGAGAAGGGCGCTATGAACATGCGGAAGAATTATTTCAGCTCCTTTTAGAGGAGGATAAGATTCGACTTGGACAGCATGACCCTCCGGCGCTGGACAGCATGGGGTGGCTGGCATCAACGTACTGGAAACAGGGGCGGTGGAAGGAGGCTGAGGAGCTGGGTGTAAAAGTCCTAGAGGCAAGAGGGAGAGTGCTGGGGCCGGACCACCCCGACACGCTGGGTAGCATGGCAAACCTGGCATTAACATACTGGAATCAAGCACGGTGGAAGGAGGCTGAGGAGCTGAATGTAAAAGCCCTGGAGGCGAGAGGGAGAGTGCTGGGGCTGGACCATCCCGACACGCTGGGTAGCATGGCGAACCTGGCATTAACATACTGGAATCAAGCACGGTGGAAGGAGGCTGAGGAGCTGGGTGTAAAAGTCCTGGAGGCAAGAGGGAGAGTGCTGGGGCCGGACCATCCCGGCACGCTGACTAGCATTTCGAACCTGGCATTAACATACTGGAATCAAGCACGGTGGAAGGAGGCTGAGGAGCTTCATATAAAAGTCCTGGAGGCGAGAGGGAGAGTGCTGGGGCCGGACCATCCCGGCATGCTAACTAGCATGGCCAACCTAGCATTGACATACTGGAATCAAGGACGGTGGAAGGAGGCTGAGGAGCTTCATATAAAAGTCCTGGAGGCGAGAAGGAGAGTGCTGGGCCCGGACCACCCCGACACGCTGATTGGCATGGCAAACCTAGCATCGGCGTATAGTGAGCAAGGAAGGCTAGATGACGCTGAGGAGCTGGGGGTGCAAGTCCTAGAAGCGAGGAAACGGCTGCTGGGACTAGAGCATCCTGGCACATTAAGTAGTATGGGGAATCTGGCATTAACGTACTGGAGCCAGGGGCGGTGTAAGGAGGCAGAGGAGTTGAATTGGCAAGCCCTGGAGGCGAGAAGGAGGGTGCTTGGACCGGACCATCCCGACACGCTGAACAGCATCTCGAGTCGGGCGCGCATTTTGAAATCACAGTGTCGCGACGAAGACGCGATAGCCCTAATGGAGCAAGCGTGTAAACTTCAAGAAAAACGGATAGGCCCCACTCACCCTGATACGATAGATTCTGTGGAAACTTTGCTTCAGTGGCAGGAGCCGCCTCGTAAGCGAAGAAGAATAGACAGCCTCGAACCGTCATCACCACCAACAAACATGTAGATTTGCTTTCTTTGATTCACTACAGTGGGTAAGGGGGTCCCAAGTAGACGGACGTTCATGTTCGCGATATTATTGGCGGTGTTTGCGCTCGTCTGGTGGTGTAAAGGCAGTTGGTGGTGCTTGGTCTCGCGCTACTGTTTTATCCCGGTTCCATTTCACATTATTCGTTCCCGGGTGGAGGTCCAGGCTGACCCTTCGCGTCGTTCGGCGTGCCGACGTCGCTGGTGGCGATGCCCTGGAATAACTGCGTCTCCTTCCCCCAAACGGATCCGGGGGCGTTTTGCAATTATTATGAGTTTGTCCTCCCTGTTTTGGCCCTGTGGCGGGGATGCGCTTTCCCCCGACAGATGCTGATGCTGATGCGGGCGTTCGATATGGTGGGTATTGCCCCTCAGACTGCGGTGGACAGGGGGCGCTGTATATCGATAACCTGGGAGTAGCGAATACCCTGGATAAGCCGGGGTTCGGGGATCCGAGGATTAGTTGGGATAATAGTCGTACTGCCAGTTGTGTTAAGTGTGTATTGGTATTAGATCTTATGGGTAGGTTGGGGTAGGATCAAGCCGGTGCCAGGGGATTAGAGTGTGAGAGAAAGGGTTGCGGGGGAGGTTGGTGGAGAGGGTGGAGGAGTGGTTTATAGGGCTGGGATGGGATATGCATTCAGTGTGGGAATAGCTACCATGTTACGAGTATGCCGGCAAACTGGAGCTTGTCTGTAAATGCCTCTTTCCATTAGGAAATACGGAGAGGTTCGTTAACAGAAACCCTATCGTAATGGACTACGAAGGCGCGGCCAAAAGAGTTGGCACTCGCATTGCTTTCAAGGCTGGCTCCTGTTCCGGCCCCACGAAAACTGGAATCGTCGCCGCTCTGCTAAAACGATGCAAAATTTCTTTTAAAATTGCAAGTCTAACTCAGAAACGTGCGGGTCTATTCTGTTATGCAAGTGCGCTCGTTGCGCAACTGTCTAAACCGTTGAGCAAGTCTCGGATACAAAAGGATGGAATTAGCTGTAAATAAATATATAGGGTCTAATTCAAATACCCTATCTTTCAACCGATCACCCTCAAGCAAGCTGGTAACCAATGATATTCTCAACTCGCTCGCCACGTGTCAGTCTAAGCCGCTTCAAATCCAGCCTTAGCTTGAAATCCGATGAATACAAACAGACAAGTAAGGCATCGCCCTCCTTATCTTTTACATATCACCCTGCCGGTCCCGCAGCCTCGGTTCTCCTACTTGTAAACTTCAGGGGCGCAGTACTTTTTCGTGCGTTCGATCTTGCTGTCTGTTTGGGAGAGTTTATCGGATGGGGAGCGCTTGCTGATGCCGAAGTCGGCGCTGATTCTAGTCTGTCTGTTGGAGTTGTTGGGGTGGCGATTCCTCGCCACGTCAGCCCCTGAGTTAGAGTGGCGATGTGGTGGCGAACCCACTCAACATAGTGGCGAGGCCACACAACCACAACTGCCACATGTAGTATATTGAGGCCAGCGATGGCCATAGTCTAGAACATAGATTAAGCGTCTCCTAGCGGTCCTTTTACAACAGTGTCAGAATAGCTACTCGCCATGGAGCTAGGATGGGCCGTGGTGTGGAGGCAAGAGAGCTTCAGTCTTGAAACGGAAATATTACGTACAGATAGACTCGATATCGACCCCCATCGTCTCCATGGCGGCGGACAAGCATGCTTTGCGGCTTTATATCCATATGCTTAGCCGTATTATCGTGGATGTAAGCAAGAGCATGCGCTAGGCACTCAAAGAAATCCGCCAGCGCGAGATCGCGGTGATTCTGCTGATTGTGCTGAAGTGGCAGATCAGCATCCCAGTTTTGAAAACGGGCTTCCGTAGCTTCGAGAAATGTAACCAAGTTAGAATCAGCGACGGGGTAGAGGAGAATTGCGAATGTTTTCCCCTGCAAGTAGCTTCCCACGAGTTGGACTATATGGGGATGCTGCAGCTGCTGTAGGTGCTCCACCTCGTTGATGATGGTCTGGAGCGTTTGCCTGCGATTGCACGTCATGACCTTTCAAGCGAGCTCGATTCTTCGATAGAGGACAGCATCTACCAGTGCGGGCCCTCCTCCGCCAATTGCAGCGAGGGGTCTGAGGGGATCTCTTCCGACGTCTGGTACTCGACGTGCTGACCACGTCCAGGCCAGTCGACTTGCTTCGTAGGCAGGAGCAATAGCCCCCGATCTTGTAGTAGCTTCTGGCACGTTGAAGTAGGTACAGTTGGATGGGGATTATGTTGCGCTATCAAACTGCTCAGTCCCGGCGGGGGCGTTGCGTATTTTGATGTGGACAAGCTCTCGGGCTTCGGCGTGATGGCCCCATGAAGCGACGCCCTTCCGAGCCTCGACCGGCAGTCTCATCAGAGGACGGGCCGTCAAAACAAGCTAAAAGGCGTGTTTGAGCACTGCTGAAGCCCCTTACTACGGTAGGCCCCCCTATAAGTCCGATGACTTTGGATTTGTTGGATTATGCCTCTCCGCTATGGCAGGCCACTAGGCAGCTGGATACGTGCGCTGCCGCCTGGCCAAGAAGGTTGCTTATAGGCAACCGATATGGTAATGACAAAGTCATCACGAAGTCATTCTTTTAGATTGATGGCTATTCCCTTTGTGGCGGTGCCTATTCTAAGGCACTAAGAATAGACTACACGGCCTCGCACAGGCTCTCTATAAAAGAGGCCTTTTACTCGTTCATTAGTTAGTATCTATTCTACGTCGCGCTTAATACATTCGTTTTCCACTCCTAGCCCTTGTGTTATATGACACCGTGCCACCTAACACTAACAGGATTATGCGGCGATGTCTGCGGGTGGGGTCTTTTGGCTCTTGTAAAATGGGTCTAGGACTGGTTTTTGGAATAATTTGCTTTGATGTATCGGTGGAGTAGAAAAACTGATTGAGAACACAGCCGAAGACGTTGATTTTGCGTCGCCTGTTGGCGTGCTTCCAACTGAAATTGATGTCGGGAGCTTACCGGAGCTAAGTTGATCTGGCGAAGGCGATTTTGGGCCGACTGTTGAAGCTATTCCCGGGCGGCTTGGTGTTGGTAGTTTGGGCTGCTTGGGTGGTGGTGATTTTGAGAGCGCAGCAATTGCGGCTTTGGGCTGAAATAGCCTAGGCAGCCCCCCGATGTGCTTCTCGGCTCGAATCCCATCCTCTGAGGTACTTCTGGCTACATTTGTAGTCTCCTGGTTTGTATCTGGGTGAGGCTTCATGTCGCTGCGACCCCTGTTACTAGCCAAGTCCTAATTCTCTTCTTCAATAGGCGTCCGCCGGAATATGGCGCGCATGTTGCTTTCCTTCACAGGGCTGCCAACACGTATGCGCGCAACTGCCACCACACGAGCATCTGAATTCGAGCCCGTTAACACTGAGCTCTCTTCAGCATCCTGATCTTCAGCTTGCAGTTCGAACCTTGTCTGTGGCTTGAAAGGCGAGACAAAGTTACAATCCGCAAGTGCAGTCCAGTCGATATCGTGAAAGAAAGGGTAGTCTTTCAGCTCCTGTGCTCCATGTGTAGCCCCGAGACGACGCTTCAGATTTGTGTTCAGGAGTCCCCTGGCGATACTCCGCCCCTCAACGCTCAGGTCGTCACGCAGAAGTTGAATATTACTAAACGCAATGTTCTCGAATGTCCGGTGCGTATATTCCACGTCAAAGGGGCGGTAGCCGTGGCACATCTCGAACATCAGTATTCCACGCGTCCGGAAATCTGCCATGTGCGTGTAGCCTTGCTCATCTAATAATATCTCTAGCGCAAGGTACTCTATCGGTCCGCAGGCCCCATTGCTCCTTTTCTAAATACTTGTCTTTGAGATGCCGAAGTCGAGAGTGCAATATGGCCATGCGCATCGAGCAGGATGCTTTCAGGCTTTAGGTCTCGAAGGATGATATTGTATTTGTGCAGGAACTCGAGAGCTAGAGTAAGCTCCACGATGTAGAATTTAGCAGTCCGTTCAGGGAATCCACGTTCCTTCTATGCACCCACCGGTACTCTATCAGGAGTTTAATCTCTCCAGATACATTGTCCTTGCTATTTTTTCGGGGCTGGAGCTTGAACCAGCCGTTCTTTAATGGCCCCACTCCGGCTGTGTACGGGCTGAAGCTAGCGCTGCTGAGGAATGTTTCGTCGTTTGAGCCATCGTAAACGGTGATCCCGAGCTTTGACTGCTCCGCAAAGATATTACTAATATCAATTAGGATAGCACACCGATCTCCAAAACACAGAGGTTAACTTACAAAACAGCCTTTTTCTCCCATCCTGCGCTCGTTACCTTTCTCTTCTGCTCAGTGTGTTCTGACCGAGTTCTGCTATAACTACTCTCGAGGATATCCAAGCTTGATCTCGTCGTGGGGGTATAGTCGACTTGCGGCCGCGGATCTGTCTGGTCAGCAAGACACACGCTGCCCTCGAAATCGCAAACTACATAAGGGCTAACACACGGCCGAAGATTTTCTGCTTCTATTATATCGACCTGAAGCTTGCCGATGGGAGGGAGATCGGCGGCAGAGTTGTTGAGTAACCAGTTTTCTTGCGGGTTTAGTGGAGGTATTGGAGTGCTTGAATCTCGTTGAGAGGAAGATATAGGGCCTTCGTCTGGCTGACCAGGAGCCGCCATGGTTAGGACGTCTGTTCGCAAGGTCAGTAGGAAGCCGGCGTGCTATGGCTCAGCCGTACTTTAGATCGTGCGCGGGGACTTGGCGGAGTCCCAGTGAGAATGCCGCTCTTAAGGCCCACTATCCTTGTCTGTGATTGCTTGCAGCTGGCCCGTTATGCAGCTGTTTCTGAAAAGAGTTACCTAGCGTATGACTCCAAGGTCCCCACGTTGTCCGTAGGAAGTCCCGCTGGCCATCAGGCCAAGAGGAAATGCTGAAGGTAAAGATACATTAAATAGACCGGATAATAAATCAGGGGCTTATTTCTGACTCCGCTATATTTTTTTATTGGAGTTCCTTAAGTATTCTAACCATTTAAAATCCGTCTATTTTAGCTATGAATAGGTAGCTAGAAGTAGGAGCGGTGAAATGAAACAGAATCAAAATAATACGTTCAAGCAATATTTCCTCAAATTTTCGCCCATTCGACACCGGCTGATCTTGGAATTGTTAAATGATATGAAATGGATTTTCCGTTGCAATTATTTTAGTGCGGGGTCGCTAAAATTAGCAAACGGCACATCAACCCAGTAATCAAATCTGTGAATACGAGGTGGCGCCAAGTCGCACATCACAAAAAAACATTCCCGCGGCTTGGCAACGTGCTTTTGCAAGACACCCCAGCCTCACTTCCTCACAGCCCCACTTCCGCACAGCCCGCGCAGGTATCAAAAAACGACAGGTCTGTTGGAGCCGTGGAGAAGGATTGCGCTTTCTCTAGCGATGGGTTGTCGATGGAGATGCGGGACGAGGCTGCGACTGGGGTGTAATTGCCGAATACGAGATGGTTGGTTCAGCCAACCAGAGGACTAAAAAGCGCTGTAGGGGTTATATTGCGGTTCTGGTGGCATGGCCTTTTCGGCTTGGTGCAGAGGGTTCTGCATGAGGTGAGGGTCCGTGAGGGCGGGTCTGAGACGAGGCTGAGCAAGGCTTGGAGCCATGGTCAACAGCTTGTCTCATCCCAACATCTAATCAATCACGCCCCACCGAGATTCCCTTTCGCCACTCGATTGTCTTTCTACATCGCATCACACGGCATGATACAGCATGGGGCGGAATTCCATACCACAGTTACTCTGGATTGCAATCGTTATCGCGTTTGCCACGAAAACAACACCTGCGAATGAATGCGCTCTCGCTAATTCACAAATCGTGTCGTTGGTCTTGGGCAACTGTTCTATCCCCCCGACTTCCAATGTCACCTCTACCGCCTACTCATGGGGCATCCAAGTAACCGTCGGCTCCCCGCCGCAGTCCGCATGCCTAGTTCCTAGCACCGTAGTGAACAATACCTTATTAATGGGGACTGACATTTGCTACGTCAACAACAACGACCCCACAACCACAATCGCGCAGTGCGTCTCTAGGAGAGGCGGGTTACTTAGTCTTCCCCTCGGCGGCGCCTCCTTCGTCTCGGTCAGTGAAAATTTCCTCAAGCCTGATCCCACCTGGGAATCGTTTAACCCTTCCTCCCTCACAAATTCTCGAAACGTATCACTCAGCTTCAAGCTCACCACCCTCTCCAACTTCACCGTCCCTATCATCGCCGACGCACCAAATTCCAATGCCGGCCAGCTTGGCCTCGCAAACTCGAGTTCCCTCCTTCACACCCTCTACCAATCCCACCAGATCCCCAGCATGGGATGGGGGCTTAACGCCGGCAGCCAATCTTACGCCTACCCGCGCTCCGGGAGCGTCGTGCTAGGCGGGTACGACAGTGCGAGTATAGCGGGGAAGCCGTTTGTGTACCCGATTAAATCCGGGACTCCGGGGGCGGGGGATCGGATCTGTGACTTGCAGGTCACGGTGGAGCGTCTGGTGTATAAGATAGACGGGATAGATGATGTCGAATTGATTTCGGAGGGGGAGAACGCCCCTGCGTGCATTGAACCGTTGAGTTTGGCCCCTCCTTTAACTTATTTTCCTTCTGTATTTCTGGGGGATTGGTTTGCTGGGTTGGGAGGGGAGTTGGTCTCTGTAGCTAGGGTGTTCCAGTTAGCTAAGGCAGGACGCTTGGCCTGACAGTTACGACAACCTCCTCCGCCTCCCCCACAACACCATCAAACTCTTCCTCGATACTATCGGCCACCCCAACATCTCCGCCCCCGATTCCACGGAACTCTTCGTCGTTGAACCCGGAATCTTCTACCCCGCCACCACCCCCCTAAATGGGACGTTCATCTTCACCCTCGACAGTGGGCAAACCGTCGAGATCCCCGAACACGAACTCTACAACCCGCTTATCGGGTTGGATAAATTTGGCGCCAAAGTTGTGGATAGGAATACCACGCAAGTTAGTATTTTTGGCGTCGAGGTTCCTAAGGGGACGGCTGTGCTTCCGAAGGTGTTTTTGAGTCAGGTTTGTCCCTCCCTCCCTCCTTCCTCCGTACATCTTTCCTTCCAACACAACCAGGAAAGAGTGAAGACAACTATCTACTAACGTACCGCCAACGCAGCTATACCTCGCAGTCAACACGCAAGCAAACTCCTTCTCCCTCTCCCCCGTAGTAACAGACCTAGATGTCACGCCCAATCCCGTCTCGTTCTCTAACCAAACCTTTGTTTGCCCTCCTACCTCTTCTTCACACACTCCCGCCATCATCGCCGGTAGCGTCGTGGGCGTTATCCTCGGCCTTGCCCTCTTCGCTCTCGCCGCTTGGACGGTTTGGCGGTTCACGAGGCGCGAACGCAAGACCCCGCCTCAACTTGAACAGCTGACTAACGGACAACCACCTTTGCCAGCCGGGGAGGCAAGGAGTGGGGATATTCGACGCACTACGGAACCAAACACCGACCCGGGCGAGGGCGGAGGCGCGCTAGATCGACGTGCTACGGAACTAAGCAACGATGGGGCTGGGGGCGGAGGTGCGCTGCATCGACGTGCTACGGAATTAAGCACCGAGGGGCCTCCGCCGGCTGGACAGGAGCAAGAGCGTCCGAGGAGCCCGGGGTCGCTGCCCAAATTTTTTAATCCGTTTGCTCCAGTGGAGGCGGGATCAGCGGCGCAAGAAGCGGGGCAGCCATCGATTCCCTTGGTGACAGGACGGGGGTCAGGGGATGTTGGGCCGTCGCAGCAGAATGACCGGAATGGGCTAGTGGAGATTCCGGGGTCGCCAAAACTTTGATGGAGGGTTGCTTGTTGTTGGTCCGGGGGAGATGGTAGGGGTATGTGAGGTTGGGATGATTCTGACGTGGATGGGAGGTTGAGTGGGGATACATGGGATACCGGTTTCATTTTTTTTCTCTTGGAGTGGGACACGGGGGAAATCATCTACGCTTTCTGGTTAACGAGGGGTTTCCACCGGCCATTATGATGGCGTTCTTACCCTAGTCTTTATTCTAGTTAGGCAGTCCTGAGTTAACTGCATGACCACTCGAAACAACGAAGTAACGCCCTATGTTCTATTCTTTACCATAACTATCTAACTCGGCGCAAGTTCTGGGGACACGAGTCACTCGGTGTGTTAGGAAATAAAAACAAAACGAACTTCTGTGCCAAAAGAAAGCGACTGCGTAAGAAACTCGTACTGTTACATAACTGACGCCCCTAAGCCTCGCAGGACTGGGCAACAGTAGAAGAGTAGGCTCTGGGTACTACTGTTACTGCTGGCACGAATATGGGCTACCGCCGCCTCAGGCTTCCTTTTCAGTGGATTAGAAACCGGTCGGCGCTGGTATGTGGCATGCAGTGCTCACAGGAGGGGAGTGGAAGAGCCAAGCCTTCATCGCGCTGCGAATGGCTGAGGGGCGAGATATAACCTGACCGCATACGCTTGTCCGGGCGTTCGCGCGGCTGCTAGTCTAACGCAGGACAATTTTAAGCCTGGTGCAAGAATCAGCGTCTGGCCGAGGTTGACTGAAGCAAGAGTGCAATCTTCAATTCTCCGTTAAATGACCAGTCATCTTTGTCTTTCTAGAGCCGCAGGGCGCGCCATTATGGCTCATGCACCCAGAGCTTGGGCCCAGTTGTATAATGTTCTGGGTCGCCGACTCTTTGTACCCCCTTTGTTATCTAAGCTTGGGCGGCAGCTCGCATCATCTCTAACACACTGCCTCTGCGAAGGCTGCGATGGAGGGCATGCGGGCTGTTGCAGATGTGCGGTTCTAGTCAGGAAGTGCGCTACTTCGCGAAGTGGCCCATACCATTCACGAAGTGTCATACTACTCCACGAATGGTATCATTTCTCGAGTAGGCCAGACCATTCAGGAAGTAGCGTCCTGTTCGACAATGTCAATCAATGCCAATTTGGATTATCGCGAGGTCTTGGCTTTATCAACGTGCATGACTAGCTACAGCGACTGCATTCTCATGCGTCCCCAAGAGTTCGAGACCTTCGCCTCAGCAGGAGAAAAAGCCGTGGGTGATCTAAGAATAATTCAAGAGCTCGTATAATCTGTAGGGCACGTAATACCACTCTTCTATATGCTTTTCCAGGGTCAAAGGCATGCCCCAAGCAGCTTTTCCTCTTCAATACTACCTCATCGAGAGGTAAGACCTTGAGCATAAATGTTGAGAATGCTACGTAGACAGTAGATCAATTAAATTGTAGATGAGTTCTAAATGACAAGTTGGGCCTGCTAGACTAAGGCATTCGCCCAACAAGAACCCCGTATGGCATAATAGGGGCACACTGAGTTTGGGTGGCCCCTATTCCCTGAAACAGGTTGCGATCAGGACCACTACACCAAAACACATGTGAAACTTCAACAATAAATATCCTTTAAGTCCCTCTCTTTTGAGAACTATTCCTCAGTACAGCGCAATCATCTATAACACTTGATATTGTTTATAGTTTATTATGACTTCAATAACCAATCCTTGTCCCCTGTTTATACTCGATATTGAGTGTGATTTCGAGAACTTCATTAATGGCCTAACTAATAGAAATTGCTATCGGGTTGATGTTCCGGGCCAGTTGTCAAATTTACCAGTTGATGAACAGCATGACCCATTCGTCAAAAATTAAATTGAGTATAGTTTAAAAGTAGAAAATGTAGGAATCAGAAAGGCTCTTGCTATTACGACAGGGTAAAATGATAAATCGACAAGGTGAAATTGATAAATCGACAGGCCCGTGATATAGCGCCTGGGCGGCGAAATTTTTTCTCACATAGCCAATGAATGCCCCAAATTTTACTTCTAGACAACTACTATACAGAAATCTACTACCATGAGCCTTTTACCGCCGCCCAAAGACCAGGAGTTTTCAAGTCGAGAGGAAATGCTGAAGGTCATTCAGGCACACGTGAGACACCAAGGCTATGCAGTTTCTACCCGTCACTACAATCTAAAGGATGGGGCTCTTTACCTTAAGTGTGACCGTGAGGGAGTATATAAGGCAAGAAAAGGCCTTATCATAGAGAATAGACTTCGAGATACAGGAACCAGGTTGATTAACTGTCCATTCTCTGTCCGTGCGAACTTCAAACATAGTATATGGACCATCAAAGTACGAGACCCAAATCACAATCACAAAGCAATGAGCAATACCCTCAGTCATCCTATACAACATCGTATACCTGATGATGTTAAGAAACAAGTCGAAGCCTTGTTTACATCTGGGACAAAGTCACAACAAGTCATATCAGCTGTCCGACAAACATCAGATCATACTGTTATAGTGAGGGACGTATACAATGCTCATGCGACACTTAAGCTTAAGAATTTAGCTAGTAGAAGCCCAATGGAAGCGCTTATAGCTACATTAGAAGGGGGGACATTTACCTTTGACTATCGTACAGACACCATTGGCCGGGTTACTCACCTCTTCTTCGTACATCCAAGAAGCATTGAACTATTCAACATGTATCCCAATGTACTTCTACTTGACTGCACCTACCAAACAAATAAGTTTAAGATGCCCTTGCTTAATATTGTTGGTACAACTTGTTTAAACAAGAATTTTCATGTGGCATTCTGCTTCCTTGTAAAGGAAGAACAAGCGGACTACACATGGACGTTGGAGCAGCTACACGGTCTACTCAAGGTAAATATGCAAGTTCAAGTATTAGTAATGGACAGGAAAATTGCCTTAATCAACGCTTGTCAACAGGTCTTTCCTGGAGCTGTACAATTGTTATGTATATGGCACGTGGAGAAAAATATCCTTACTCATTCAGCAGAGGTCTTCGAAAAAGGGGAACCACAAGATGAGTTTATGAAGGCCTGGGTTAAGGTTGTACAATCAAGTACAAAGCAGATGTTTGAACGTAATTGAGATGCGCTGCAGGATCAATATGACGTTGTAGTACCTGGACTTGTTCAATACATCAAGGATACCTAGATTCAGCTATGGAAACGAAGCATTATTCACGTTTATACAGATAAGCATTTACACTTAGGTAATCGTGTTACATCTTGAGTGGAAGGTACTCATAGTATCATTAAAACCTACCTTCAATGCTCTACAGGCGATCTCAAGATGGTATATGATAGTATCAGCTTGCTGCTGTCTAATCAGCATATATCCTTTGAAGCTGAGGTTGCATTAAACAAGTCCTGTTCGCCTCATACAGCAATGGATCCACTGTATGCGCAGCTTCTTGAACAGGTATCTAGTTATGCACTAGGACAGATATGGACACAACGACATCGTCTAGCCAGTCTGGATCCTCTACCAGCATATACAAAGCTGTTTCGTACCTCTATGGGTATGCCATGCACTCACGAAATTCAACTGCGCTTGGCCGAGAATGCATTACTCACCTTGGACGATGTGCACTCGCATTGGCATTTTCTGCCTCATGCAATTGCAGCAGTGCAGCCTCTTGTATTAGAGCTTGCCATAGCAGAAACGAGAGGAAGACCTAATGCTGCAAAAGAAAGACCTAGGCGACGGACGAACAGAGCTACAAGAGCTAGGCAAACTACGTCGACCCTTCATCAACCTTCAGCTTTTGAACGAATTGACACCCCAGCGATGACTAGGGCTAGAAGCCAACGTCTTAATAGACCAAATGTATAGTCTTTATTTCTTTTATAGTCTGGCATTTGTACTTCACAATAAAACCAAAAAAGTAAACCCCCTCGGGGCAAAAAAAGCGACCCTGTCGATCTATCAATTTTGCCCTGTCGATTTATCATTTCGCCCTGTCGTAATAGCAAGAGCCATCAGAAAATGGCACAACCCGTCATGGCACATTACCCATGGAACCACGGTACTATTTATTCAAGGCTGCAATGTCTTACGCCTTATTAACACTAGTAAGTCCAAGCCGAAGACGCGTGTCTTTAATACATTCAAAAGTTTCGTAGTTACAAACAACATAACGCGCAAGATCAGCTTTTGCTGGCACAATCGTTTTTTAAACGTAGCATAGTTGATTGTAGATAGTCTCAGATACTGCTTATTATGTGCCTTGTTGACGAGTGGAACGGCTGTTTACAAAACTAGTACAGTTGAAGAAGCGTTCGTGCGGTTCGCCAACTAATAAATTTGACAGCTGGTCCGGAACACGCCCAACCTGAATACCGATTGCAAAGATGGGGTGCCCCCAACTCAGATGGATTTCGCAACAAAAGCTCAATACTCACCCTTTTCTTTCATGTACTGGACATTGCCGCGTTGAGGTGCTTTAATTTTTAAAGTTGAGATAAAAATGTCCATTGAGACAATGTAAGTGGATTTTCGGGACATTGTGCAACACAATTGACGAGATCCAAACGAATTTCCAGGTGGGTATCACGGCTCTAATCCGACCAGGGATCGTATCCAGTGTCAGGGTGGGGCCACCCAAGATCTTCCGCAATATCTGCCCAGCGGAGTACTTCATCCTCATCGGAGTCTTCAATCTCCGTGTCTCTAGCCATCGGTATTGAGTCCCCAGTGCAATGGTCCCTGCGGTTCGTCCTGCGGCGGGGCCTGCGGTTCTTCCTGGGGTTCTCCACATGGTTTACCTTATCTTCCACTTGCTCTCCCACTTGCTCTCTTTCCTTTCCTTTTTGCCCCTTCCCTTCCTCCCCGCTCTTCTTCCTCAGCTCCTCTTTCTTTCTCAAATCCTCTTTCTTCCTCAGCTCCGCCTTCTGAACCTCCTCATATCTCTTAATCCTCCCCCAAATCTCCAGCGCCTGCGGATTCCGCGTGCACCACAACACAACCTCCCTGGCAGCCAGCGCATCCTCCAGGCAATCATGCCCCCTCCGTCCGTCACTTTGATGGCCACTTTGAATCCCAACTCCAAGAAGCTGCTGGCAGAGCGTCTTAAGCCCCCATTGATAATGCCCACCCACCACCGCATTCCTCGTCAAAATCCCCGAATCCACAACCCGCGTGTGCACCATCCGTAAAGCGTCTAAATCATGCTGCAGCGAGTGTCCAACCAGGATAGTACCCGCGTCAACGTGTTTCCACAGCTCCATGCGGGCTTCCTCCCACCCGTTCAAGGCTTCTCCTCGGGCCGTAGCAGTGGCCATCGCGCCTGCAGTTACGCCGCTATATCGGGTACGCCAGTCGGTGACCCTCTCGCCGGGTCGCACGAGGCTGTTCACGAGAGTTTCGCCGGTGAGATAGTCGACGACACAGAGGAGAATCAGTTCACTCATTCCACCTTTGATGCCCGCCATTTCACAGTCTAAGGTCACAGCCTGGCGTTTGGGTGTTAGGCTGGAAGAAGGGGGGGTTGAGGCAAATGTCTGGTACTTGGCAACAAGCCGTGAGTCTCCATCCGTGTAAGAATGTGCAGGTAGGGATGTGCACCCCTGGCCTGACTTTCCGCAGCAGGAGTATGACACAGATCCATCTTTTTGTTTCTGTGGGAGCAAGATCGTCAGAAAACGATGGCATGGTTTGCGGAAAGAATAAGTCACCTTGGCTTGTCGCTTTCCGGGATGGAAGGAGCATTCGGTTCGATTTCGCAACTTCTTTTGCAGACCTACATTGGATTTTAGACGGTCCTAAATACCCAGCACATCGTAACCTAGAGAGCTTACTGAGACAATTCTTGCACTTACGAAGGCCAGAAATATCATTCGCGTTGTACGGTTGGAGAAGATACTGGTTTCTTAAAAGATCTTGATGCGAATGACAATGCCTCGAAAGCGCTTCGAGTAATTCTGAATGTTCAAAGGCCGGGATCATTGACCAGCGGTTTTTCCCATGCTGGAAGCTCACATTGTTATCTGCGGCAGCGTAAGTAGTGCTTGAGCTAGACTGCCCATTATCGATAGTGCTCGGTTGCTGTAGATGTGTGAACGTGTAAGCGTTAGTGATACCATTATTCTGAGATTGAAGCCGCAGGCTAGCGAGACTCAGGAGAGTGTTCTCAACGGGGAGATGCTGTCTGTGCAAAGTCATATATGATGCTACAGTGTTTGAAACAGGCGACAGCGCGTCCTTGACCTCACTCATAGGTGCCACCGCTGCCTCCGATGCCTGTCTTTTCGCTTCCTTTTTGTGAACTTTCGAGTTCTCGATATGCGTAAGGAGCGCTCCATCGCTGACAAAGTCGCGCTCGCAGACACTGCAGTGATGAGACATAACCATTCCCGAGACTGCGTTGGGCTGCCGGAGGTGTGGTGGGTTGTACGCAGCGCCGGCGCTAACGTACTCAGGTCGAAGTTGCCTACCAGATGGAAGTTGTATACCGGCCGAACCCAGCGACGGGCCCCCGACGTAGAGATGCTGCCCCTGTGGAGTCGTGCTCGATACTACGGTGTTTGAAATCGACGAGGGTGTATTCTTGACCTCCTTCGCATGTACCAACAATGCCTGCATTTGCACCTGTCTTTTGTGTAGGTACGAGCTGGCGACGTGCATCTTGAGTGCTTCCTCTTTGATGAAGTTCCGCTCGCATACGTTGCAGCGAAATAGAGCTATTTCCGATTCGGTCGCGGGGCCGGGGATTTGAACCGTGGTATCAGCCCTGCTATTATGAATAGGAGCTTGAGGCTTCAGTCTGGCTGTAAGAGGAAGTTGAAAAGTTGCTGCACCCGAGACTTGACCTCGAACGTCAGCCTTTTCATGGACATAAGCTTGAGGTCTCGGTTTGCTCGGGGGAGGGGGGTGAAGAGTTGAAAAATGATGGTATAGATTGTTCTTGTTTCTCAGTTCCTCACCGCAACGGCGGCAGACGATGGTCTGGTTCTCCATCTTGGAAGCTGTGAGTACTGTTCAAGCTGCAGCTGAATGAAGGTTGTGTCGGAAAGCTGGTCGTTTGAGGCACCAACCGAAGCGGGGTTGTGGGCGCAATGACACGTGGCAGGTAACTGTGCCACACTTCTGCCACTGACAAGGTCTATCTAGCCACGGAAATTTGCGAAGCCAATTTCTCACTTCGATGCGTGGTTGCTTGCAATATTTCATGCGTAACCAGGTAAAATTGCCAGAATTTCTGACATTTTTGGGTGTTGGTACTTCGTGCAGCCATCGGTATTTTGGTAGATCGGAGCTGCCCCGCCCGCAAAACTCACACGTTATCCTTCAACCCTCGTAAACCCCCATGTCATATCCGTGACACTAACCATCGCTAACTTCCCCTCTCCATTCAACCCAAGTGACCACAACGCATCTTCGTCTCTCTCACCCCGTAGCTTCCTCATAAGCACCACATACCCACCGCGCGGGTGCTGTCTCACACAGAAATGCTCCCACGCCCAATGGTGCGCCTGGCTGCGGCACATCTCGTCGTGATCGCCGAAGCCGAGGTAGAAAGTCGCCGCGCCGTTGCTGTGCTTGAAGCTAAGCCAGCCGTTGTCGCAGTCACAGATCCAGGTCTGGTTAATACCGGTAGCATTCCAGGGAGGAGGGTGACAGAGTCCCCATTTTCGTAGGTAATGACGTTAGACGTGCCCTAGTTGTCTATGACAAACGTGTGGCCTTGCCACGGGTATATCAATGCCTATGGTGATCTGCGTTTGCATTGTTGGTTTTGCTTTAAGAGATGGACGGGCGCGAAGTGCGACTTTTGGTTTGAGAGGCAGCTAAAAGTCTCGGCAATGAGTGACTGAGGGACATCTTATATAGTAAACTCTCCTTGGATTATTTTCGCTACGTGGGGGGCCCAGTCTTGTCAAGCACCGCCCCCATAACGAGGCATGTGCATGGTCGGCCTCACTCCGCTCCACCAGTCACAGCCTTGTGCAACCAAATGCTTCGTGTTCAATAGGTGCACGATGTTGCTAACGGGACACACTTCCAGGGATGCAAATGTTTTCGTGAGTTGACGGGTGCCTATTGGTGCCCGCTGCCTGGAAATTTTCCTGTAGAATAGCCGACGAACGCAACGTTACACTAGAGCGGGGATAGACCGTTGAAGATCAGCTCATCCACCAGAAGCATTATACGGCGCTCGAACCTCGCCTTTGCTAGGCATGTCTCTGGACAAAGCGCCCGGACAGCATAACATATTATAGATGTATGAGAAACGCGGCAGACTGTCTTCCCGCAAAAAGGCCGCAATCGCTCTTCCAATTGCTTTGTTGGTGGCCGTCGCGATCTCAGCCGCGGTTTTCATTCTCTTCATGTGGAGAAGCCGAAATGCCAGGATCCGAGGACGGGACGGTCATCGAGACTCTGCCGACGACGGCCTCGGAACCGAAGAATACCCGCAAGAACCTGAATCACCTGACGCGGAAGAAAAGGCTCCGAGCAATCTGTGACCAAAAAAAAGCTGTGTCAGCGCCGGCAGAGAACGCCATTCCGCCAGTACCCTCGCTGTCGGAGAGGTTTTCAAGAAGCATACTTCAGTGAGACGAGTTTGCAAAACTGTCCATGACTCTTGTGCCAAAAATGGCTAACACTAATATTGCTTGAATCACTGTCCGAGGCATAGGCCGAGGACTCCTCTGAACTGTCTGGCATTGCTGGGCACTTGCGGCTACGTGTGTTTCGTGTAGCTGGCACAACCTGGGGTTTTCTCGAGCCCTTCTCTTTTGTATTACCTATCGTCAAAGCTGCACCCCTCAATACCCGCCTACACTTTCCACCATGCTTAGCTTGCTGCTCAGCCAAAAAGGTATTTCTCTCTGCAGTTTCGCAGTCAAAAATCACAATCTTGGTCATCACTGTAGTTGCGGCTTTGTCAATTTTCGCCCAAATGATTTTTCCAACCTCTAAATCACTGGATGGACATGCATTTGACATGTTGATACAATACCTGAGTGCAGCGAGGTCTTTTGGGGTCTGGAACTCCAAGGGGATTACTGGGCGAAGTAGTGTCAGAGGTAGTAGTAGTAGTTGTTGAAGAGCTAATGCGGGATTAAATGGATTTAGCCCCATTTTTGTAAACCCTGACCATACATTTTTGCTTGTAAAAGCCATAGAACATGACCGAGCCAGAATATCTATAAAGTAGACTTCAGTAATTCACTTTTTGCCACATCCTAGATATTTATCTACCTCGTGACAAAACCAAACTTGTAAGAAGGAAATATTCGATCCATAATCTGTAAAATGTGCGATGTATATACAAGTAAGCAAAGAACAACAATGCGACAGTTTTCACAATACTCTAAGAACTTAGGGCTAATATGGCTAAAGTGTTTATTAATGATTAAGATTCTAGGTCTACCTTTGACCTTTGCCCAGGTATGCTTATTGAAAACCTCTTTTAGCCAGGTAATAGCAAGTAAATTATTTGTCCAGCCACTATCACTTGTTACAGCCATCTAGTCATTAGGTGCATCTTCAAAGAACTAAGTGCTTTGTAGATTTTTGCCTTTAAAGATGATAAAGGGTAATAAAACAGTTCTGTCCATATAGCCGCACTCAATAACCATAATGTTTTTGGTATTAGATCCATGCCCTGTATATCCTTTTATGCCTAAGTGTTTATCTATGATGACATATGATCTAGCAGCATCACCCATTTGAAAGCCGATCCCATCTAGGTAGTAGATATTGTAAGATATGACCTTATAGGTAGTTATTGCATTGTGATAAATATTAAACCACTTCTCAAAGTTTTCTCATATACAAGCCTTAGTCCTTTCTTGCTCAATAAAGCAAGACATGATTGATTTAAGAAATGGATGTCGATTAATAAAGCGATAGGACCAAGTACAGCTTAAAACCTGACACTATGGCTGTAAGATTATTAAGGTTCTCATAGGCATGTTTTAATGTTCGGAAGATAAAAGATCTGTTAATACTAATATTAGTTAACATTTTAAAATAAGTTAACTTTGTTTTCCATATATGTATTATGGTATAAACGTATTGTGAAGTTATATGGGTGAACTTAAGTATTGTTTGAGTACTTTACAATAAAAAGAAATACTTATTGTGAGAATTTAGCTTGAAAAATTTTCCCTAGTTAAAACATTTTGGCATTTCAAAACTTTGTAATTTTATATGTACAGAAGTCTTGGAACTTAGGCACAATATAGCTTCCATATCTATTAAGAATTAAAAACCAATAACTATTATTTTAAGACTATATTAATAGTATAAAGTAGTTTTATAATTATCAAAGTTCTAAAGTATTACTTGTTTAGCCTTTTGAACTTATTATAACTACTTAATCTTTAAGCATACTTAGTTCAAATTAGTAATATTGTAGATATTTACTTTTGTAAATAATTATTTGTGGAGTTTTATAGCCAGCAGCTATAACATATTTAATAGATATCAATAATTTGCCTTTTTTTGCCTTAACTCAATATTTAGTTAACTTTAGTTACTTATTTATAATAATATAGATCTTTTTACTATCTCTAAGTGTAAAGCCATTCTCATTTATATTGTATCTATTATATGAAGTAGGCTTATATTTGTTAAAGTTCTTGCAGTATCAATTAAATTACTCCTTAAAGATTTCTAGTATATAAGTAGTAGTATGTCTCAACTTTTTAATTAGTTCTACTAGTAGTTCTTTGAGATTTAGATGTTGTTTAATAAATTAGAAAGATTAATTGCGACTGATATAGTATATTGAAATAGTGTTGCTTCTAAAACTATTGATATAATTAGGAATAAGGTACTAAACTATATTTTTAAGCTTCTCAAGCTGAATAGAAAACCTATAACTGTACCACTCCATTATTCACTGAATTAAGGCCTCCTCTTCAGCAGGAGTGCAAGTCTAATAAATTAAATATAAGTCATAATAAAATTAGTTACTCTTTAAACAAAAAATCAGAGTAAGGTACTGTGATAATCTGACTCTGATAAGGTTTTGTCTACTAGTTTGTCTTAGTGTTTAAGTATATAGCATGGCGTTCTTAGGGTAACTGTAAAATAGATATGTTAGTTCTGTATACTGAGATAGTGAAATGGTCCTGCTGTAACTATATTGAAAGGTATCTTTGGGCGATGGTTCTTAGTACAAAGTTTATATTGCTAAACTAACATGACTTTTAGTGAAGAGAAAAGGAAAGATGCTTTCCCTGAGATTCTAACGCTATATTTATAGCTGCCTCTTCACTGATCTCTTAGCTACCTGCCAATAGACAACTCATACCACTTGAGATATTCTTTCCTTGGTGTAACTTATACTTGACTCACGCCAAGTCCAATAATGAAATCTAAGCCATCATGACTCACAACTTTTTATCCATATCCAAGCTATCCACTATATCTAGCTGACGTGTCTTTCAGCTGTGAAGCGTCCTTCAGCTCTCTTGGTTCTTTTCTCACGACTAACAGTTTGTCAACCGTAGGTCGTAATGGTTCCTGTTGGTTAGTTGCTTCTTGGCTAGACTTCTTGGCAGTTGTGTGGCTGGCTGAGGTTACTGCCTTGACCAGGGTATGAGTACTTTACTAAGTTGCCACGAGTTGTGCTTTTAATATTGAGAGTGCTGATTGTGCAAACCCCTGCTCCAGCTCTCACTTGCCTATGGTAAGTGCCATTCATCCTCATATTCAGTTTATCTTTGCCAAGCTGTTTATGTTCCATAGATTTGCAATCTAGTCCAATGGTCCAAGTGCTACTTCCGTGTCTGTAGTGTTTCTGATGGGGCTTGGGATGTCCATGACAGGTACAAGACTTCTATGTCTTAAGATACAATATAAATGAACTTGTATTTTCAGCTTTTTAAGCCATTGAGAGCTTCCAGATATTAGTTTTACAATTTATTAAAGTTACAGAGATGTTACTCTATTAGAGCAAATTTTATACAGATCAAAAATTCTAATATCGCTTTTGAATTTGGGATGGTCAAACTTACAGATTTGGTTAAAGTCTCAGTGATCAACTCTATTTAATATATCTGAACTGCATATAGCTTTTAAAACAGCTACAAGTAATATGATAACTTAGAAATTTTCATGAATTATTTAACTGATAGGCTTAAAGCAAATATACTGTTAAGTTATTAGATTCCCTATATGTGGACAAGTGTATTGAGTGTGTGAGATTGAAACTTTGACAAGGATTTCTCACTTACTCTTTTTAAGTGAGAGTACTTATCCCTTCCAGTAATGAATATCAGTTCACTCTAAGACATACTTTTTTAGGGTCTTCTAAATTGATAAGCAGATATTTAGATTCACAAAATGCCAGAGCATCTTTGAGATTATTTTAGTGTCTGTTGAAGTTTGGCACTATGTGTTAGGCTTACGCAAGTACTGTCCTGTTGTTGTGTGCGGAGTGTCGAATACGTGTACCCGAATCCGTGTACCGAATCCGTGTCCCCGAGCCAACCTCGAAAATATGCACGTTCAATACAAGGCGCGCCATTAAACCATACCGAGAGGCCACTGAAAGGACCTCTTGGAAAAAGGAACTATGACTATTCGGCGTTAAGGCAATATGATGGGGTTCGCCATAGTGGGTTGTGTCAATAGACTGTTTAACACACTGAAAGGACATCGCATAACATAGATGGGCAAATAAATGCCACTTCAGAACTTTAGCGCCAAATTTTCAATAGTTGAAATTTCCACTCTACCCGGAAGGGCGTGGCTGAGTCCGAGATATTGACCTAGACGGCCACAACCTGAATAACAGACTCGCTTGACCCTCGACGCTAGCCCGATAGGGTCATTGGGTCGTCCGAGGTTTTTCGCTGAACCTCCCCAGTAAGCCACCCAGCCTGTGCGGTAGCCGCAGCCGGCTTTTTTGCGCTTTCCGCAAGGCAGCTAGCGTAGACAGCATCTCGCTGATCCGAGCCTCATCCCAGTCTCCGAGGGCCGCCGTGATTATCCTATCCGCTCGTACATTGTTGACTATTACCCAGGCATCAGCGCCGTTTTGAAGGAATATCTCAACAAGTTCTGCCCAATCCTGCCAGTTATCTCGTGCACCACGGATTTTGGCCGCACCCTCTAACCCGCACAATAAGTGTTTCCACGGAGTCATACAGTGGTCCGAGTGAACATTGGGGTTGGCTCCGTACTCGAATAACAGTTTGACCATCTCGATGTCCCTGGAAAGTATTGCGGCGAAAAGGAGATAGTTACCGGCGAGCAGTGAGTTGGGTGAGTAGCCCCCGCTCAGTGTGTACTTAACGTAGGAATAAAGTTGATATTGGAAAGCAGAATTGAAGAAGGAAGTTGACGTAAGGCACCTGCCTTGGGTGTTGGTCAGGCCAGCCGCAGTCCTATCTAGCTCACAGAGGATAGGGATATAAGTATCCTTAGCCCTCGTTTCGACTTTTCTTGAATGCTCCATGCATAAGTCCCGAAGGGCATCTAGCGTACACACGCGTGATACTAGAGTCTTGGCATGGCGAAGGAAAGCACTAGCAAGTGCAAGGTCTGGATCGAAGGAGTCGTCTGTACCGGAAAGGATGTAGTCCCAGATATCAGGTCTAGCCAAAAAGTCCTTGACGGTTCTGTGCAGGTACTGCACCTCAGCCTCTGATCCCTTTACTCTAACGGCTGGTGACTCAAGAAGCCCTCTGCAACGACTGCTCACTCGGCGCCTCATCCTCTCAGTCTGGAAGGTAATTTCTTCCGGGAGAATGGGTTTCACTTTGGCGGCTATGGCCCTCTCAATGCCATCTTCCGCCCATGAAAGGGAGAGCAGTGATAATGGTCTGGACGCTGACCGAACTAGTTGGAAGAATATTGACGCCTGCTTAAAGTAGGCAGGGTTTACGCGGTCCAGAATTTTGCGAAAAAGCTCCTCGAGGTCAGATGGCAGTTGCAGTAGTCTATCTTGCAAATCCTCGATCTTATCGCCATCTTGAAGTCCCTCTAGTAAGGAGTGTACGACCAAGTAAACCCAGAGGAATACACCATGTGCTTTATCAGTCACCTCAAACGTAAGACGCCTGGCATGCTCTGGTTGTAGTCTCTCGAGAGCGGAGAACATGGTGCTGCCACGGAGTTTATCAAAAACGAAGAGTTGGATGTCTGCAGCAGTGAGGTCCTCTAGCCGAAGGGACGGCTGGCGATGGAAAGCGTCCTCAAACACGAGCCAAGGCCGGCTCGCCACGCACACCTTGACATTTGTATTTGACGAAGTCTCGAGGACAAAATCCACTAGCTCTGCACTTTCACCGTCAAATTCATCTAACCCGTCGATCAAGAAGAAGAACCTTCTAGAGTCATCCGAAATCAAGGTATTAAATGCTCGAAAAAGCTCTGACCAAGACCAAGGGTGGAGGTCACCACCGAACAACTCATAGGATCTCCACCGGTCGGGAAACAAATGCGGGATGAGTTCTAATTGACCCCTGACAGCTTCGTATAGGAGAGTTTGAAGCAGACCCATCCTTGACATCTGCATTGTAGTACCGGAATTCCAGGAAAAGAACCCAGCCATCACGACCCGGAGTCCTCCAGTCCAGTGCTCTAGGTGTTTCAGTGTTTGGTTATGGTTGGAGAGATATTTCATCAGTGTTGACTTCCCAGACCCCGGCTTTCCCGTAATCCAATATAGTCTTTCTCCGCTTTGTAACCAGCGGACGAAGCTACTCCATTGGCGATTTCTTCCGTCTGCGCCCGAGACCCCGGCAATATTCTGCTGGCGTCCGTCTCCTGCGGCGTTTTGCCCCTCGTCCATGCTCAAGGTAGTCCCGGTGCACGTCTCTCTATCGGCGAATATCCAATCGAAAGTTCGCTCATGCGCCTTCTGTATTCGTTCGTACCGATTGTTAATTTCGGTGAACCGCAATCTTTCCAGAGCTTGCCATTTTAAGAGCTCTTTCCGTTGGTATTTCGCGGTCGCTGACAACCTAGAAGAGAACATGGCCGTAACATGTTTGCTCTCCAACTCTTGGTAATTCTGGCGAATCACATCGATGAGCTCTGCTTGCCAATGCTCGGGCGGAACGAGCCGACCGACCCCTCCATTTGGTTGGCTAGAGCGTGCGTTTTTAAACTCTAGCTCGTTTCTAATGCATACCAGCAGCGTTGTATCTATCTCGCGTCGGTATCGCTCTAGCCGTATCGATAAAGCTTGGATCTCGTCCTCCTTCCAAATGCTATTCAGAGCCTGGCGAAAGCTATTCCATCTCTTGTGCCTGCCTTGAACTTTTACGGTGTTGATAACACCCAGGAGCTCTTTCGCTACTTTCCTGCAGCCACCGCAAAGCTTTTGAAGTTGCTTTCCAGTTTTCACCAACTGTTCGTGATGGCGTACCTCAGCCTTTGTCGGTGGTGGTTTAGCCCTCAACGGTTTCACATTTTCGGGTTCGGAAAGCCCGCTGCTAAGCTCCTCGAGGCTCTCGGTAATAGCCTCGAGCTCTAGATGCTCTATGAGCGTTCCGTCTGCGGATTCGTAAATTTCATGGCCTTTGGAGATAAGGTCAGTCGCGAAGCTGATGAGTTGGACAATGTTGGTAGCAAGCCCTAACGCTGCGAGCTCAGACATCTTGGAGATACAACGCAGGGAGCTGGTACTATGAATGAATGACCCACAACAAGAGCTGGAGAGTGGAAGTTCCTACTGCATGGACGTCAAGAACGCGCCATCAGCAGACTTCAAGGCTGTCAAAACTGACAAGGCTGGGAGACGGGCTGATAGTTCTGCTGGGTGGGGTAGCCGAAGAAAAAGAAAAAAGCAAGTCATTAGACAGCTGACGAGCACTTCAAGAGTGGGTATCTTCCGATCCAACCAGCCTTAAACCAGCTAGTTCCTTCGGCAGGGTTGTCAATCACACGCACCTCCGTCGGCAAGGCTTGGGAGGCAGCAACTCACGGTCAAAGCCGCCCGCTCACCATTTCCCGCCCAACGAATTCGGCGCACATGCATCGCCGCTTACGCAGTGGACCTGTGTAGCCCCGCCAAGTAGGCCAGATGCTAAACCTGGCAATCTCAACCATCAAGCACGATCAGAGTTTCGCAAAAGCAAACCACTAATCTAGCTAAACAGGAACAAAACACGATTTTCAGGGTGCAGATGCGACGCCTGGTTGTTGCGCGGCGACAGTGCGAGGCTTAGAAGGACTTAAGGGTTCTTGCTCTACCGACACCTTTTTCTGCTATCTAGCGCGACACCATGGGATTTACTAACGCGACACCAAAGGATTTACTATCGCGACACCTGGACAAAAAATTTTAAACGCAGTAAACTAATCAAGTACATATAAATAAGGTAAAAAAACCTAACTCCTGCTACCTCCACCAGTGAGGTTCATTCCAACCCGTTATCCACAAAGGGGTTATGCTCGTGTAGCTCTGGTAAGGCCACGAAACTCAAGGATAGTAGACCAAATTTGAGGGGTATCGCCATTAGATTCCTGCAACCTTTGTAATCCAACAGGAGTTAAAGCATTCTTCTCTGAGTCATGGCAATCATCATCGAATGCAATTGAATCTCCACGGCGTCTTCTCTGTATAGAAGCAGGGTTTTTTACGACTTCAACTTGCTTATTGGCAAGATGAACACTGCGTCTAGATGGTACAAAGGCAGCTTGTAAATCTGTCTGGGATCTTGTAATTCATTGAGATAGTAGAGCTGACTCAATATCGGAAACTGGTGCTTAAGTAAGCTGCAGAATTATTGGAGCATTAAATGTTAGTACTAAGGTTTGGCTTGCTTGTTCAAGCTTAAATCGAGATGGATCTTGATGTGTAGAGTTCTGTAGTTGACAGTTGATACTTCTCTGTAATTATTCTCTAAGCTTAACTATTAACGGATTAAATATTAGAGGCTTTATGACCAATATAAGGGATAGTCTAGTATCATGAACATCTCGAGCCTCACCAGAAATACCATGGATATGTGGCACTGCTATCAATAGGTCAGATTGTGGGTCCATAGAACTAAGGATGACACATATGGCTTGGTAAGAATAAACTGAATACAAGAATAGATACTACTTGTTGAGAGTAAGTAAAAGTCAAAGTGAGGTTTGCACAATCAGTGTAATCCATGCCAAACTCAAGAAACCACTCACACTTTAGTTAAGGCAACAACCTCAGGCACCACATGACTGCTAAGTGGTTTAGCTAAGAAGCAAAGGACTAACAGGAACACTTACAACCTATGGACCTAGAACTATTGGTTATGAAGACAGAACCCAGAGAGCTGAGGAACGCTTGGTAGCTAAAAGACATACTAGCTAGGTATAGTGAGTAGCTTAGGTATAATAGAGAGCTATAAATTATAGTGACTCAAGTTTTGTTATTGGACTCAACATGTGTTATGTATAAGTTACATCAAGAAAAGCACATATCAAAAGATATAAGTCGTCTACTGGGAGGTAGCCAAGAGGTTAGTGAAGAGGTATCTATAAATACTATACTAGAATCTCAGAGAAAGTGTCTTTTCTTTCCTCTTCACTGAATTTTTTATTAGTTTAGAAATAAAGCTTTATACTAAGGATTATTACTCAAGATATCTTTTAATATAGTTACAGTAGGACCGTTTCATTATTTCAGTATACAAGATTGATATAACTGTCCCATAGTCAATCTAAGAATATTTTACTATATACTTAAACATTAAGATAAACTAGAAAACAAAACCTTATCAAAGTCAGATCATCATATCTAGTAAAGTACCAATTACTGTGAATATATAATATTTGTAGCATTCCCTTGTTGTTTTCTAACTCTTTCAACCAATATGCATATAGTAGGCCAAGAGAGAATTTAAATAAATTACTGCACAGAGTGTGAAAGCTAGTAAAATACAGTATATGGAACTGCTGAATAATTTTCTAGAGAGTAAAGGATTTAATATGTTCAATAATATCAACTAATAAAGATATTTAAAGATCATAGCCAAGCTAAAGCTTAACTTCACTAAGATTAGATTTGAGCTTGATATACTAACTCTTTAAAAAATATTCCAGAATTTAAAGAACATATTCAAGTTCCTCAGTAAATACCTGTAAGTATCATTTGATAAAAGAGTAATTGCCTTCAACTCTTGAAGTTACTCTATTCCCAAAATGAAATACTTTATTTACTCAATACCATACCAATTTTTACTTGTATTCAGAGATCCAAATCATATTCAAGTAGACAAGAAGATTTGGCTTCTCATTATGGACATTATATATTCTGTTTCACTTATAGTTAAAGTTTGTAGCAGTTGTAAAATTTATTAAAGCTTGCCACAAATCTAAAAACTCTTTTTTTTATTAATTCATAACCTTTTTTTCCTTGAAATTTGGTGAAATAAAGTTAAAAGTGGCTTTTCTCTTTACAACTTGCTTAATGTTCTATAAATAAAAATGATTTCTAGTTGTAGGAAATACAAAATGAATAGTATTTATAAGTAAAAGTTCATAATCTGCTACAATGACCTCTAATAAGTATAATAGTAGCTAACTAAGAATATTTTGTAATTGAGTCAATGTCCAAACATAGTTCTCTTTAGTTTCATTCTTTATAAAACAAAATTCAATATTGAGTGTGATACTAATACTTATAATGCCAATAATATTAAAGAGAGAAAGTTTAAAGTAATTAGTTTTGTACATATAATTTATTAAGAGAAGATAAAGATATTTACAAAGTAAAGGAAAAAATTGCAGGTATGCAAAAAATATATACATAATATGACCAGGAGAATCTTATTTATAGAAATACGTATAACTTACATTTGTTATATATTGAAGTATAGTTTCAATAAGTACTAATGACTCTAGATTAGTAGATTAAATTTTGAATTACATATTGTAAATGTCTTTATTTTTTACCTATAATTTGTTCTTCCTAAGAACTCCTGTAATTAAATATGAAATGCTTCTAGAATCAGTCATTCATTAAACTATAGTAAGACTTTCAACTATAAGTTTTAAGGATATTAAATGCACAATTAATATCTAGGAAGATTTGTAATTGTAGTTGCTATTTTGTAGGCATAAACACCAAATATCATCTTTAAGGTTTCTCATTAAAGAGAATAGACATTTAGTAAGTTGAGTGCCAGTAAGTTATAACTTTTTGTGAGAATTTAGGTTTTACATAATATAAGTACTTTTTTTATTATATTCAAAGTAAACCTGGTACTTGTAGTTGATCTTTAATTTAGAACATCAAGTAATAATCGTATAATCTTAAGTAATTGCTTCACCATTAATATACTGAAGAAGCAAGTCAAGGTTGATAAATATCTTGACAGTTAATAATGATATAAAGAACATTACAAATAGTATTTAATGTAAACAAAATAAGTTCAACTAATATGTGAGCATTGCTCTTATTCAAAGCAGTGAACAGCTTTGATAGTATAGCCAAATTATAAGAGTATCACTTTAATAAAAAGTTGATGTCATGTTAATAAATCTTAAAGTATTGTACAAGTAAATAAAGAGGTCATAACAATAAGAACTAAGGCGCTTACAGAGTAAAGGCGCTTACAGAGTAATCTTGTTTAAGTAAGAGAATTATTAAGAGGTAAAAGCATTTCTATAAATCTAGACTACAAACTCAGCCATAGCATAACATAGTCAAATCTAGAAAATTTTAAGATTCTAAAATATAGCCTGCATTTGCTTGCATTATATACTATACGTGCAGGGCCCTTTTTGTAAGTTAAGTAGTTGTTTTACAAGTTAGGTATAGTATCTTATCAGTGGTAAAAATTTTGAAAATGTTTACATTATTTACAAAGTTTGCACTAAATCTAAATCAATTACTTATACCCAAATACAGCCCTACCAATAATGAATTTATGTTACAATTTGTACAGTACACTTAACTACTTCACAAGGTCTTTATAACCTGCTATGAGATAGAGGTATATGACATAATTCTTTATTCTTGGTTTAAGTGCTAATGAATTAGTATAATTATTTAAACTATAGTGTCCCCCAAGTCAAACTATAACATTTAAAACACACTATACAATACAGCTAATTCATACTTACTAACCAATGTCAGTTCTATATATATTTCACTAAGTTAGATATTTTATAAGTCATCCTCATTCCCTATTCAGATAAATAACTTTATTGTTCTAAACTTCTCTCTTCCAGATTCTTTCATACAAAATACTTTAATCATTCTCTAAATTTTAACATTTTTTCCTGAAAAAACTCTATATTTAGTTGTTATAAACTCTAAAACAAATAATAGTAATATCAATAACAATATTGCCTTTATTAATATTATTAATATAACTATAGAAGTTAAGTGCTTTAGACTTGCAATGAAGTTTATATTTCCAGAATATTAGTATTGGCAAACCCTGTGCTTTTGGTTCACACATACTTCCCCTGAAAAGAATTATATAGCATGGCTAACAAAAGAACATATCCATAATACTTAAATTAATAATGTATATAAATATAGAAAATAAACTAAAAAAAACAAGTTAAGCTTAACATTAAAGTAAATATAGACTTTCTTTAGTATAATGATATAATATCAATAAAATCTTATTTCTTAATTTATCTTAAGTATATAGGTATGTGGCAAGATATTTGTAAAGTAACTATAAAGCAATTACATTAATTCCATATATTATGATATCAAAACAGCTCTGCTGCAACTATATTAAAAGATATTTTAGGCAATAATTCTTAATACAAAGTTTAATTGCTAAATTAACAAGATACTTAGTGAAGAGAAAAAGAAAGACACTTTTTCTGATATCTCAATATAGTATTTTTAGCTACCTCTTTACTAATCTCTTAATTACCTACTAATAAGAAACTATATACTATTTAGTATACACATATCTTAATATAACTCACAATACAATTTATACTGAGTTCAATGATAGAACCTAAGTTATTATAACTTATAACTCTTTACCTATATGTAAGCTACCTACTACATTTGGCTAATATGTCTTTCAGCTACTAAGTGTCTTTTAGCTCCCTTAGTTCTTCAACTATATTTAACAGTTCAAAGTCTTGTAGTTTGTAGAACCTTTGTATGGTTAGTCACTATCTAATTAAATCACTTAATATCTGTATGGCTAGATGAGGTTGTTGTCTTGACTAGAGTGTTGGTAATTTATAAAGTTGCTATAAGTTATGCTTTCTGTACTAAGAGTACTGATCGCACAAGCTCTGCTTTAGCTCCCACTTGTTTTCAGCAAGTGCTATTCATTCTTGTATTCAGTTTATTCTTATTGAGCCTTATATACTATCTTTAATACTGTAGAACTATTGTCCAATTCAATAGTAATTGATATCGCTCTTATATCTATGACATTATTCTAGTAAGTATCACGAAAATTTTGAGCCTCACCAGAAACGCCATATACACAAGAGTGGCACTGTTATAATTAAGTCAGATTGCGATTCCATAAGACTAAGGACGATATACATGGCTTGACAAGGATGAACTGAATATGAGAATAGACAGTATTTCCCAAGAATGAGTAAAGACTAAAGTAAGGTTCATACAATTAATACTCTCAGCACTAAGAGCACAACTTGTGGCAAACTCAATAAATCATCTATACCCCAGTCAAGGCAACAACTTTAGTTAGCCACATAACTACTAAGCGGCCTGGCCAAGAAGTAATCGAACAATACAAACGTCTATAACCTACTGACCTATAACTGTTGGTTGTGGAAATACGACCAGGAAAGCTGAGGGACACTTAATAGTGGAAAGACATGTTAGCTAAGTATAGTGAGCAGCTCAAGTATGAACAGAGAGTTATAAGTCATAGTAACTCAGATTTCATTATTAGACTTGGTATGAGTTATGTATGAGCCATGCTAAGAAAATTGCATACTAAAGCAGTATGAGTTATTTGCCGGCAGATGGCCAAGAAATCAATAAAGAGGTGGCTATAAATACTATATTAGAATCTTTGAAAAAGCATTATTTCTTCCCTCTTCACTGAATATCTTGTTAGATTAGCAATAAAGTTTTGTATCAAAAATCATCATTCAAGAATATCTTTTAATATAGTTACAGTAGGACCATTTTTGCTATCTTAGTATATAGGATCAACAATACTATCCCATGGTCACTGTAAAAATGCCTCGCTATATATCTAAACATTAAGATAAACTAAAAGACAAGATCTTATCGGAGTCAGATTATCACAGTGAGACTTGTAATGATTATAACACTTAGTTGTGACATCAAACCCTAATAGTTTCTAATTAGCAGACAATACTGACTTTTACTTATTATGAGATTCTCAAAGACAACTTTTGCCCTTAATTATATGAGAATTAAGCAGCAATGAGAACCAAGTTAAAATTACTTCTGATTTACTTATTAGCTTGGTAAAGTGCCAATTTATTATAGATATCTTGGGCCCTAACTACAGAATGTCCTGAACATGAGAGTGGTGTATTAACTATTGAATCAAATTGCAGACAGAACTTTATTTAGTATAATATACAGCTAGAGAGAGCTAATTACCAAATACGAATAGTAATGGAACTTACCAAGGTATAGGATCTAAAGTGACGGTATGTAGAAAGCTAAAGCTATACATCATGTACTGTGCATGGTAACTGAAAAACATGAGATAGCACCCTGGTCATGCAGCTCTTATCCAGCAGAATGTAATAATTTGACCCTAATGAGGTTTTGTCTTCCAGTTTGACTTAGTATTTAAGTATATGGCAAGGCATTCTTGAGGTGACCGTAGGACAGTTAAGTTGATTCTGTATACTAAGATAGCAAAATGGTTCTGCTATAACTTTATCAAAAGATATCTTGGGCAAGAATTCTTAGTACAAAGCTTTATTGCTAAACTAACAAAATATTCAGTAAAAAGAGAAAGACACTTTCCCTGAGATCTCAATGTAATATTTATAGCTGCCTCTTCACTAATCCCTTAATTACCTGCTAATGGGTAACTTATACCATTTGGTTTGTACACTTCTTAGCATGACTCATACATGACTCCCATTAAGTCCAATAATGAAATTTGAGTTACTATAACTCATAACTCACTATTCATACCTAAGCTGTCTACTATACCTGGCTAATGTGTTTTTCAGCTGCTAAGTGTCTCTCAGCTTTCCTGGTCCTGTCTCTACAACTAATAGATCTAAGTTCACATGTTATAGAAGATTTTGTTAATCAATCATTCTCTGGCTAAGCCACTTGGCAGTTATGTAGTTAGCTGAGATTATTGCCTTAACCAGGGTATGAGTAATTTATTGAGTTTACTACTAGTTGTGCTCTTAGTGCTAAGAGCACTGATTGCGCAAACTCAGCTATAACCCTGCTTATCTCTAGTAAGTACTATTCATTTTCATATTCAGTTCATTCTTACTGAGTCATGTATGGCGTACTTAGTCCTATGAAACCCTGATTTGACTTAATAATAGTAGCATCATTCCTGTATCCATGGTATTTCTGTTAAGGTTCAAGATATTCACAATATGAAATTAGGTAGTCATCATGACACTTAAAGAGTTACATGAGAACTAATCAATAAATTATGAAGACTCCTAGCCAAAGGTAGTTTAAAAGAAATTTAAGAGAAGATTTAATAGATCTTTGACCAGGTGAGCTAAGAGATATGTTAGTCAAGAATAGAAAGTTATGTAGTAAATACATTCAAGTAAGGGAAAAATAAGTCATATAGTGACTTAGGTTTCCTTATTTGGAATTTAAATTATGAGTCTACCTTGACGTGACTGTAATGTAGCATGTGATTACTTAATGGTAAGTAGTTGGTAACTCAATAAAGAATTGCTATAAAGAGTACTTAGAAAGCAACAGAAAGTACTTTTCTCTTCTCTTCATCAAATATACTATTTGAGAGTTTTGTTATTTAGTAATCCAAGTCATATCAACTAAGATATTAAAAGATATAATTTTATGCTGTATCATTGAATCCTAGCTGAAAATTAATTCTGGTTCTTAACAACAAGAAGACTCTATTCACAAATTGAGTTACTTGGAACATATCACATTCAAGTAATGTGAACCAGTATTACACATCTTACAATATCTAAAACCTTTACTATTAAAGAATATGTATTTAAGTCAGAAAGATGTAAAATATCATAACTTTTAATTCATTTGTGAACTAAGTAATGATACAGAATGCTTATTGAGGTCTTTATAGAATGGTAATATTAACTAAGTAAGATAAAGTTTTTTAGTATTTTATATTGGTCATATATTCAAAGAAGTGCAAAAGGTATTACTTAACTAATCAATTTACCAAAAAGTAGAATTATAAGACAATATGAAGTTCTGTCTTTATTCTTTTCTAATTTAGTCACTAGTTCAGTATAATAGCTAACTAGAAGGTTCAAGATGTTGTCAATAACAAATTTGAGATCTTCAATTAAAACTTAAAGATAGCATTTAAGTATTAAGTGCCCACCTTCTACTTATAATATAACTTGATTTCCAAAATAAAGGTGTTAATTTATATATGCTTGAATAATTTTGATTACAAATATAGTAAGTAGGTATCATTAAAATACTGCAAAAGTAACTGATAATTCTAAAAATTCTATTTGAGTATTGTAAGTCACTTATTGTAAATTGTTTTAGATAGTGATATAACAAGCTTATGAAATTGATTGAGAAAGTTCTTTTCCTTAGACTTAATTTCCTTAAGTGTTATAGTAACTGTAATAAAAGTCTTACTCTTTTATATCTAAGCCAGAACTGCTATAGTTATATGCAATTTATATAGAATAGTTGAAGCATTTAGAAAGATTTGTGCAATAGTACCTATAAATGCAAAGTTATAATATTTAACAAAAATATCAGAAATTTTAATCTACTTCCCAAAACAAACAGTTTTCAATTCAATTAAAGTCTATACATAATTATCTTCACTCTTGCTAGAAAGGAAAGTAAAGGCAATAAAGAATGAAGAGTTTATAAAATTTGAACTTATAATAACAAGTGGAGATATATTGAATTTTGTAACTTTATATAATCAATTTAAGAGAAGAACTTCAGAGTATTACTTAAACAACTTAATAGACTTTAGATGAGCAAAGAAAATATGAGTTAATTTATTATTAATATAGTTCTTATACCTTATAAAATAATCACTAGATTGAAGAAATTTAGATATAGCTTTAATAAGTATTTAACTAATAAAGTTTTCATCTTGAATACACTTTCATTTATTATATATATTCTAAGCTGTAAGAAGTTATATTAGATTAATATAGTATAATATAATTAAAATTTCCTGTGGAAAAGAACCTATATTCATTATCTAAGAAACAAGTTATTTATTATTATCAAATAGCTTATAATATTGAGGTTAAGTAATGGAAAGTATTAGCTTATGATTATGAACTTTTTTTTCTATAAAGAAAATATAGGTTTGACCCTAGTTTTAGTACTGAATGAAGACTTGAAATAGACAATCGGTAAAGTAAAAAGTTTTCTCATTAATATGATTTTTAACATATATTAGTTTATATACTCTACCTTCACTACATTGAAGATATGTGATTTATAAAGAGTAATTGTCAACGGCCTCACAATACTTAATAATTCTCAATGTCATCTTATGTTTTTGTCTTTTTGCAAAAGATTAAGTATATGTGAAAGCTTCTTCAGCAGTATCAAATATTAATTCAAGAGGTAGTTGAAACTTTATATGTGTAAGATGTAAGAGGTGAAAATAAATGAACATAGAATTTCTAAAAGTATTTGAAAACAAGGTGATAAAGTAACAACTATTATTGAACTATATAGTATTTTAATTCTGGCCAGCTTTTACATTTTTTAAAGAGAGAGAAGATATGTAAACTAAAAGTGCAGGTTTTGTCTGTACTAATATCTTATTCCTAATATACTTAAGTGCAACTTGAAAAAAGAAGACTTTATATCAAAAATTAAGTAACTAGGATTTCAGAAATACTATACTATACAAAAGTAGTATAAGAACAGTATACTACATTACTATATACTTAAGAAGTGGATATCAAAGTAAAACATTAAATACCTATAATACTTTAATATTAGTAACTACTATTTAAACATTAAGTAAACTCAAAAATGACTTACAGTATAAAAATATCTTTATAAAAATAGAAACAAATTAATACCTATTAGTAAGAATATAGCAATATTAAAGACTATAAGAAAGAAAATAAAGAATGACCTTAAAGTAAACTGTCACAGTTGACTGCAATATAAGCTAGCTGACGACAGCCAGCCAAGCTTCCAGTTACTATATGCAACCGCCACCATTAGGTTACAACAAATAGACTAGATAATAATTGCGGCCGAAGCTTATAAGACCCCTGGAGAGGGATGAGGGAGAGGACTTATTGGTCAATAACTTTATTATTATATACATACGTTAATTACTGCTATTGTACCTATTGTCTATTGGCTGGGCTGGCCGGTGGCGAGTGTCAGTCAGACCTACATTTCACAATTTCTTCTAGTAAACCCTCGATCCTGAGTACCTATAGCATCTGCCTATGCTGGACTAACAACTGGTGGTCACCTGCTGTCACACAAATGTAGTGAAAATATATTATAAATATTTCAAGCTTCACTAAGATTATACTATAAACACAAGAGTGATATTGACTACTATTTGATTGGATTGCAGTTTCACAGGATTAAGAATAATATATACAATTTAGCAAAGATGGACTAAATATGAGAATAGATAACATATACTAGAAGTAAGTAAGGTACCAAAGTAGAGCTTACGCAATCAGTACTCTCAGTACTGAAAGTGCAGCCTATAGCAACTCAATAAATTACTCATACCCTAGTTAAGGCAATAACCTCAGCCAGCCATATAATTGCCAAGTAATTTAATAGAAACAATCAATTATAAGAGAGCTTCATAGACTATAATACCTCAAATTGTTAGATATAGATAAAAGATGAAAGAAGTTGAAAGATATTTAACAGCTAAAGAATATGTTAACTGAATATAGTAGGCAGCTTAAGTATAGGTAGAGAGTTATAAGTTATAATAACTTAAGTTTCATTATTAGACTTAATATGAGTCATTTTGTAAGTGACACTAAGAGGCATATATATCAAGTTATATGAGTCACTTATTAGTAGATAATCAAGAAATTAGTAAAGAGGTAACTATAAATACTATGTTAAGATCTTGGGGGAGGCATTTTTTTTTTCCTTCTTACTGAATTTCTTATTAATTTAGCAATTAAACTTTATACTAAAAATTATTACTTAAGATATCTTTTAATATAGTTATAGTAGAATCATTTCACTATTTTATATATACAGAACTGATATAACTGTTTTACAGTTATCTTATAAACTCCCACTATATACCTGAACACTCAATATAAACTAAGAGACAAAACTCTATTAAAGTTGAATTATTACAAAATAAAGACATAAAGATATTCTTAATGTCTATAAAAGCTATCATATCATATAAGCTGATTCTTAGTTACAATAATATCAAGTTATATATGAATAGCATCTTCATACTTACAGTACTAGAATACAAATCTCTAGTACGAAATGGAATATGGAAAATACTAGAAAAACTTTTAAGTAAAAAAAAAAATTTATCTAGATAAACTATTCAGTAAATAATTACATATCTACATTAAATACTCTATACAATCAATAATATCCAGACTTATGAGTAGAGGAATCTTCAGTCTCTATACTAACTTTATAGACTAAATACATTATTCAGTAAAGACCTTAGAAGGTTTGGGAGATAGTGTTGGTAGGAAACCTTACCTTCTATACCCCTTACCAAATATATCTATACTAGAGTCTATAAGTTAATCAAATTATATAGATTAGACAATTAATTAATATCTCCAGTAATATAAGATAATACTAGATTATGAAAAATAACATTGTTGTAATTACTTAGTCCTTACTTAATAATAATAAGTTGTTAGAACATTTAATAACTTGATATAACTAAAAAATACTTTATCTGCAATAATGTCTTACTAAATAATAGAAATGTAAATAAATTCTATAAATGTATACTAGACAACTAACTCAAATTCACTATTACTAATAAATAACTAAAAAAGGTATATGTACTATAGTGTGGAAAACTATATACAACTTTGTTTAATTGTAACTTTTGAGAGTATAGCAATATTAATTTAGATTAGCTAAATGGGAATTTTATTTTCTTTCATATAACTAAACTATTTTTTGAGTTGACAAGTCTACTAGAAAAATTAGTCTTTATATGAAGTCTATTATATAAACTAGTAGAAGATATAGATAAGGACAAAAAGTTTAATTAATATAATAAATATATTATTCTTATCAATGAAACTAAGTAGATATAGTTCAAATTTTAACTGCAGAAAAATCAACCTTAGCAGAAGAAACAATTTTCATAGTAGAAGTTTCTAATAGGGTCTGATTATACACTTTATCTTTAGAATCTAATGTATTATTACTACTACTACTTAAATTCATTATGATGGTAGATATACTTATTGGTGGTCGCGGGCACTAAATCGTTACAAGTGGAATGATAGAAAGTTATGGAGATAAGTACTAGGGCTGCTGGTAGGCCTCTTGTCACCAGTACATGTGGGGCAAGCTTTTTACAAGCTAATGGCAGTAGCAGTATGGCTATTAAAAGGGTACTATGAATGCAGTATATATCCAAATGGTTTTTGACTGATAGGTGGTCTACAGTAGGCTGCTCATCAAGTTTAAAAGGCTTCAGCAGTGTTTCCTATTCTCTTGTTTGTTTATCTAGGTGCTGTCAATACTACCAGCATTGCCTGAGGCAACCTGGTTATTGCTTGTCTCCATGGCCAGATTGCCAATGCTTGGCTTTAGTACTGCTGTGACATTCATACTATTTATTACTAGTAGATATATAATCTACTTAAACATAAAAGATAAAATATGAATAATAATAGCAAAATGGAAATCATAACTTATCTCTTTGATTTTAGATTTGATAAGAGTATGATAAGCATATAATTCCAACTTTCATCTTAAATTAACTCAATTATTAAAAAGTTGAACATGCAATTTATCAACTTGAAAACTTTTATATAATGTATAATGTAAAAATATTTTTCCTTTAGTCTTTAAGGAAATTGAATAAAAAATAAGACTTTACCTAAAGACTAAATCCAATACCCTAGAAGCTCATAATAGAATATCTATCCTAATATGATAAATACTTCTAAATACTTCAAATGTTTAACTATTAAACTCATCATTATTAAGCTTAATTTTATTATTGCTATAACTAAACTTAAATAATTCTACAGTGCAATAATACTGAAAACCAATAATATAAATAGAATATTTCCAACTACTGATCACTTAAATTTCACTTTACTCCAGTAACTAATACAGTATCTAGGCTATGATAGAAGTAAAAATTGGCAGGTGCGACAGTTTCAGTACATGCAACACTAATTGCTATATATATTACTTTCACTACTCAAGTGTGATACATTCACTAATATAGCTTGAATCACTATCTAAGAAATAGGCCAAGGACTCATCTGGACTATCTAGCATTGTTGAGCACTTGCAACTATATGTGTTTCATGTGGCTGGCCCAACTCGGGACTTATTCAAGGCCTTCTCTTTTGCCTTTGTCTTCTTTTTTGCATCATCTACAGTCAAAGCTACATCTTCTAACACCTGCCTATGCTTCCTACTATGTTTGACCTTCTGTTCAGCTAAAAAGGCATTTCTCTCTATAGTTTCGCAATTAAAAACCACAATTTTAGTCATCACTGTAGTTGCAACTTTGTCAATTTTTGCCCAGATAAGTTTTCTGGCCTTCAAATCATTGGAAAAGCATGCATTTGACATACTAATACAATGTTTGAGTACTGCTAAGTCTTTTGAAGTCTGAAACTTCAAGGGGACAGTAGGGCGAGGTAGTGTTGGAGGTAGAAAAGGTAGTTGGTGAAGTGTGAGTGTTGAATTAAATAGATTTAAACCCGTTTTCGCAAATCCTGACTAAACATTTTTGCTTGTAAAGGCCATAAAACGTAACTGAGACAGAATATCTATAAAGTAAGCTTTGATAATTTGCTTTTCACCACATTTAAGTTGTTTATCAACTTCATGATGAAACTAATGCTTGTAGGAAGGAAACATTTGATCCATAGGCTATAAATTGTGCGATGTATATGCTGGCAAGTAGAGAACAATAATATGACAGTTTTCACAAAGCTTCAAGAACTTGGGACTAATATGACTAGAATGTCCATCAATAATTAGAATTCTAGGTTCAACTTTAGCCTTTAACTGAATATCCTTGTCGAAAACTTCTTTAAGCCATGTAATAGCTAGTAAATTGTTTGTCCAACCACTATTACTTATTATAGCCATCCAGTTGTTTAGAGCATCCTCAGCAAACTATGTGCTCTGCAGGTTTTTCCCTTTAAAGATAATAAAAGGTGGTAAAATAGTTCCATCTATGTAGCCACATTTAATAACCGTAATGTTTTCTATATTAGATTCACATCTAGTGTATGCTTTCATACTCAATTGTTTATCTATAATAACATATAATCTAACTATATCACCTATTTGAAAGCCAGTCTCATTTATATTGTGAATATTGGATGAGGTGACTTTGTAAGTGGTTGTTGTATTACGGTAGACATTAAACCACTTCTCAAAGTTTTCCTGTGTGCAAGCTTCAATTCTAGCTTGCTCAATCAGTTGAAACATTATTAACTTAAGGAATAGGTGTCGATTGACAAAGTAACAGAATTATGATCAACTCAAAACTTGAGTAGAAAGTGTCTTCTGTTTGTGGGTACCATTTTGCTGTGCAATAACGTACTCTTCAGTAGTTCTGAGTATATTATGACATACGGGAAATCCATGCTATTGCCACAGCTGAATCCAGGCAATAATCGCTTCCTCTTTTGCCTTAGAGTATGCTTGTCGCAGTTCGTTGTGTTTCTGGTTACTGGTCAAGCCCTTTAGTTGATAGGCTAAAGTGGCATGATTGACATTGAAGTCTCGTGCAGCAGCTCAAATTAACTTATAGTCACCAATTTTAAAAACCCAGAGTGCCTTCAAGTTACTATCCTCTCTATCTATTGTGTTGCAGATTTTACTTGCGGTCCCGGGGCAGTTTTATCGCCATTGGCATAGAACCTTCGAGAATCTGTCGCACCTGCTGAAACTGTCACATCTGCCAATTTTTTCTTCTAATCTAAACCATAGAATTTAGTCTTAAGTAACATGAAAGCAAGAATTACTTATACTAGAAAAAATATTATACAATACTTTACTCCCATTCTATTCCACCTACATTGTCTCATAATATTTATAATTGCCTATAGTAATAATTCTTCATATGAAGCTTAATTGCTGAATTAACAAGGGGGCCTGCTATTGCCACAGGCAAGAATACTAGTTCCACAGGAAATTTTGCCATTGCCACAGGAATAGTAGGAGTGGCAAAAAGAGTTCATTTGTATATACAATAATTTAAGCTACTATCTCTCATACCATTCCATCTAGTTCTCGCTCTGTTCTATACGGGTATGGCTCCTGGTTTGGCGCTGAGGGAGTATATTGACCTACTTAAAGGCTGACAATTTACATTGAGTAGAGGATGCAATGGTCCATGTACATGTGACTCTGTTCTGAAGTAGGTTTCACTGAGGCTCTGCTATTGCCAGTCGTCCCCTTGTTTGAGCTATAGCCGGATCTAACATAAGAGGTTCCATAGTTAAAGCTGGTTGTCGTACAAAATGCCACTGAATATGAATGTTCTTTAGATAGAGTACCCCATTTTCTGTAAGATGGTCTCTCATTGTATGTGTACAAGGTAGATCTATAAAGGGTGTAAACGTATCTGTATATGCGCTTAAGGGCTCTGGAATGGTTAGGCAGTACTGTTGGTCCCACAGTTTCTCTAGTGTAAACTGAGACATCCGGCCTATTAATTGACTGTAAAATACATCCTGAGCCAAGTGCGATATACGGATTATACTTCTAGCAACTTCTGCCATGAATTCTGTGTGTTATTTAGTAAGAATTAAGGTGGTGTTATTATACACTGTCTGTAAATTACTTGTTGATACCTAAAGGTAAGTCTTGAGAAGACTATATATACCTTTTACCTGTGAAGTAACTCAGTTTCTGTAATGAGAGTACTTGTCTACTTAGGCCCAGACTATTACATCCTTCCAAGATCTAAGCTATATATTCTGGATATACTGAACAAGTCCTGAAAATGGTAAGCCATAACTGTCTTAAAACTCATTTCAGTGGTCATTGTATATCGCTAGAGTTAGGCTACTAATCAACAAAGCCCAGTCCTTTAGTAACTCCTCTTAGTCTAGACCTGCCACAATGTACTGTGTTGAGTTTGTTTTAATGCAGTTACTAATATGCCATACGCAGAGGATTTGCTAAACTCTGCTGCCAAATACTGTCCGCACTGCATTCAGAAGGGCAAGTTTGTGGTCCATAACTATAACTTTTGGTTTAGCAGTTGGTGTAAACAAGGTGTTCAAGTGTTCTAAGGCCCATATATAACTTTCTTTATCTTCATTTACTATAAAGCAGAATGCAGAGTGAAAGAAAGTTATTACATAAGTAACAATAACAATGTTCAGTAGCAGGAACTTGAACTTGTTGACCTTATATGTACAATCCAACATGAGAAATATGGGGTAGTGGTTGAGTAATTCAATGCTCTTTAGATGTGTGAAGAAGAGGTATGTAACTTAGGCAAGGTTATTCATTCGGTAGTCGTAATTATAGTTGCTCTCTTTTAATACAGCCAAAAGGTACTCAATAGGAGTCTTTTCCACCAGATTCTCTCTTTGTACCTTAAGATAAGTGTTGTAAACATCTTTAGAAATGATTGGATGGTTGGTAGTAAGCCAAATAAAAGCAGTGATTTGATGGGCTGCAGTTCCAACAAAGGTAAACATACATATCTGGTTGCTTAGCTCTGCTAGTAGCTGTTAATAAACAGAGTGCACCACAGCCCCCCAGAATCCCTCATGGTTGTGCTCTGTGTGTCAGACCTTAATGGTTTATACTTTGTTCCTAAGTTTAGCCTAAGCCAGGAAGAGGCATTGGATTAATTGCAAGAAAGTATCATAGCGGCAGTTCAGTGCATCAAGACCATTCCATGCTTTATATTTCCTCCCTCCATCATATTTAAGATGGACAGTACCATCACGAGTACTCGAATGCCTAACTGTAACTGCATAACTATAATTTTTGGCATGACCCTGCACCACATTTATCATACTTTGGTGGCTTGGATACTCTACAGATTCCAGCTCAGTAGGCGGGAGGAGACTCATTTTCAGAGAACGACAATACAATCACAATGTTTATGGGTATATCAAAAGAAGTTTCAAGGCTATGGATATGCAGTAGATGAAAGTAGAAGAGGGCGATGAAAATTTTTCTCACTTTAATTTAGCACTGTTACATTCCTGTGACAATAGCAAAATTTCCCTGTAGAACTAGCACTCTCACCCGTAGCAATAGCAGGCCCCTTAACAAGATATTCAATAAAGAGAAAAGGAAAAACACTTTCTTTGAGATTTCAATATAGTATTTATAGCTACCTCTTTATTAATTTCTTGGCCACTTGCTAATAGGAAACTCATACTACCTAGTTGTATATATTTAACAGTTCTAGGTCCTGTAGTTTATAAAGCTTACTTATAGTTAATTACTTCTTAATTAGTTTGCTTAGTATTTGTATAGCTAGCTGAAGTTATTGCCTTGACCGAAATGTAAGTAATTTATTAAGTTACTGCAAGTTGTGCTCCTAGCATTAAGAGTGTTACTTAAGCAAGTCTTGTTTTGGTTCCTACTTGCTTTTAACAAGTACAATTCATTCTTATATTAAATTAATCTTTATTAAGTTATATATATTATTCTTAATTCTGTGGAATTACAATCTAATATGATGGTAATCAATATTACTTCCATGTCTATAATATTATTTTAGTAAGGCTGAAAATATGTGACAATCTGACTCTGATGAGATCTTGTCTCCTAGTTTGTCTTGGTGTTTGGGTACATGGCGTTACGTTCTTGAGCAACTGTGAGACAAGTATATTAGTCTCATATACTGGAATAGCAAAACGGTCCTACTGCAACTATATTAAAAGATATCTTGGGCGATGATTCTTGGTATGAAGTTTATATTGCTTAAACTAACAAGACTTTCAGTGAAGAGGAAAGAAAAGACGCTTTCCCTGAGACTCCAATACTATATTTATAGCTACTTCTTCACTGACCTCTTGACCACTTGTCAACAGGCAACTCGTACTACTTAAATTGTTCTTTCCTCGTCGTGACTCACACTTGACTCATGCCAAGTCTAATAATGAAACCTGAGTCATCATGACTCATAATTCTTCATCCATACCCGAGCTGCCTACTATACTTAGCTAATATATTCTTCAGCTGCTAAGTATTTCTCAGCTCTTTTGGTTCTTTACCTACAGCCAACGGTTCTTCGTTCTTAGGTCGTAGTGGTTCCTGTTAGCTGGTTGCTTCCTGGCTAGACTTCTTGGCAGTAGTGTGGCTAGCTCAGATCGTTGCCTTAACAGGGGTGTAGGTAATTTATTGAGTTGCCGTGGGTTGCGCTAATTGTGCGAACCTCTATTCTGGCCCCCACGTTCCCATGGCAAGTGCCGCTTGTTCTTATATTCGGTTCATCCTTGCTGAGCCGTTCAAGCTATCCATATCCGGGAGACTAGCAATCTGGCCCAATAGTTCCAGCACCACTCTCATGTCTGTGGTATTCCTGATGAGACTCAGGATATCTGTGATAAAATGTTTGTAATAAGTTATTACTATAAATATAATTAATAAATAATATATTACTGAAATAACAGTTTCTAGAATATTAGATACTAAGATACTAAATATTATAACTATACTATTATTATATTGTTCTATTTTCAGCTTACCAAGTATATTAATTTAGAATTGAAAATATTGGCCAATGGAAGAATCTTTCTTGGTTTCCAATGGTTTAAGTAGGTGATAAATTAATGTAGAGAATGGGGTGCTTGTAGCTCGAGAAGCTGTGCGAATAGACTTGTATTTCTGGCTTTTTAAGCCATTGAGGGCCTCCTGGATATTGGCTTCACAATCCATTAGGGTTGTGAAGGTGTCGCTCTGTTGGGGTAAATTTTATGGGGGGTAGAAGGTTCTAGATCGCTTCTGGATTTGGCAATGATCAACTTCCCGGTGATCGACGTTAGGGTGTCGCTGTAGGGAAACTCAAAGTGTCAGGATAGTAAACCAAAAGGTGTTGGGATAGCATTTCGTGGTGTCGAAACAGTAGCCGCCACGACGAATGTGACTGTTTCTCTGTTCGCGTTGGCGTTGGCGCTGAGACCGGTGGCGAAGCAGCAGTAATGCTAGTTGTAGCGGCGGTGTACGCGCTTACGTTGGCGGTGTTTGTGGGTGTGGGGCATTAGGAGGGGGTTCCGGTGGAGCGGGGGGTGTATTTGGTGACGGTGTGGGTGTTGATTTAGGCCCAGGATGGGCGTAACTACGCAATATCTACCAGACCTTGAAACACCATAGATGGTGTTACACACTATTTTCGGGGTATTTAAACACTTTGCAGAGGCATAACCCAGCTATCTGCGTCCCAGATTCTTCATTAGACAGGCTACCAAATGACATAACCCGATTCACCCTCTCACAAGCCCTGTACTGCATTTGCTCCGGCAGTAGGGTACCTTGGTCACAGGCGGGATCGGTACCCATTATTCTTGCCGACGGCAGGCCTCGCTGTATCCCCACTCTCTGTTTCCGCTGCCAGGCCACCTTCACTGCGAGGCTTCTCGGCCTCGCTGGCACTTAAGGTTTGGTGGTGTTCGACCCGTGGGTCTCCTACGGGAGACCCAGGGATGAATTTGTTGAACTCCTCTAGAAGATCGGGAGCGGATGTGAAGAGGTCGGCGACTTGTATGTGAACGTCTCGGAGAGATAAGGAATCCCGCTGGAACGCCTGTAGGGTGCCGAGGAATTGCTTGTAGACATCTGGCTCGTGTGCGAAGCGGTTCTAAAGGAGGGGTGACGTTAGTGGGTTAATCAGATTGGCGTGTGACAGGGAGGGTGGTTGGGGTTAGGGGTCGTTTGGGTACCTTAATCTTGCTTATATAGGTTATCGCTTTGTTGAAGTCCATAGGGTTGGGTTGGGTCATGGCTGGTTGCCCTTCCGCTTTGCGTGGTGAACTTGTGGGGACGTGGAGGGAAATCGCGAGGGTGTAGACGTTTGCAGCGGGTGGTCGCGCGCAGTGCCTGACGGGTCAATGGCGGGAGAGTAGTTGTGGCTGGATTTGCAGGGTATTCGAAATAGCGACTTCGTACTAAGCAAGACGAGTTTTGTCTCTGCCTTCAGGTTGGATCGAGGGGAAAGCTAGACAAGTTCGTGGTGTTGCGGATGAATAGCGGAAAGAGCGGGGTGAGGCTCTGAGTCACAACCCCGCATTAATTTGTCGGCTTAACAGGAATTTAGTGGCTTAAGGATAGCCTGATTGGGACCATTTGGCGTGCCTCCTGCTGATCCCGCGTAATAGATCCTTCTGATCCGCAGGGCTAGCAAGGAGCCTTTACAGGTGTCTCGTCTGAAATTTATGTCATGGCGACAGTAGCAGCAGAATAGATATCGAGGTTGTTCTGACTTGGTTTATGAATAAATCAGCTCGTAGCCGCCCAGAGGTCTTCCAGTAATGCGCTCAACCAGAACCACACTCGTTTAGAGGAATATTTAGCCCAGAAAACCATATATTCTTTGGAAATTTCTGCCCCTTGCGCGAGCCATTTACGGTTCAGCCGACTCAATCGTCAAGTTGACTTATGGGCCAACGCACCATTTACTTCATGGACAAGCCGGTGTATTTGTTCTGTCCCGTACATCGAGCGTCCTCCTTGATCAACCAGACGAGGTGCTTGACCAACTAAGTGGGGGGGGTGGCGAAATGACACTAGTGACGAAATGACACATATTTCGCGAGAAACCTTCTCGACAGCGCATCACCTCTGGATATTTCAAAATGGTTCGGAAATACAGCAAAAAAGCAGCAGACGTCAAGGAGAGGATGACACAAGCTATAGTTGCAGTCCTGGCCGGTACTGTCAAAAATCCAGGCCAGGCAGCGAAGCTCTATGGTGTTTATCGGAAATCGCTCAATCGACGACTAGCAGGCAGTAAACCAGTTAAGGCATCACGTGAAGTGCAACAAATTCTCTCAATGCAGAAGAGACTGTCCTAAGGCGCTGGTGTTTGCAATTAACAGTTGGTGGATACTCCTGCTCATACTTGGTGCTAAAAGAGATGGCAGAGGTAATTATGAACCAACGCGTCACAAAAGTTAATGACGCGACAATGTCTCTCGTCCGATATCCTTCAATTGGAGCTCAGTGGTCTAAACATTTTGTAATGTGACATCCAACGCTTAAGAATACTAGGAGTAAACAGATTGATTTGACTCAATGGACAGATCCAACTGCAGAGATCTTACACATTTGGTTTGGCGCGTTTAAAGACGCATTACTTTCGCAAAAAGTTGACATTAAGAACATTTATAACATGGACGAGACAAGATTTGGTATGGGAGTTAAAGAGAGCTCAAGAGTAATTATTGACTCTGAATTAAGAACACGTTATAAGATTCAACCTGGACGTCAAGAGTGGGTTTCGGTGGTTGAAGTAATATGTGGCAATGAAAGCTGTTTACCACCATTTATTATTTTTAAAGCCAACGGAGTCAACTTGCAATGGATTTCAAAGAATACACCTGATAACTGGTACTTTGATGCTAGCAGGAAAGGATAGACCAGTAATATTCATGGTTTAGAATGGCTTCGCTGCATTTTTGAACCTCTAACTCGAGAAAAAGCTAATGGACAACTACGCATTCTTGTCTGTGATGGTCACGACAGTCACATCTCTGGTAATTTTATTGGTCACTGTATGGATAATGACATTATTCTTCTGGTTATGCCATCGCATTCGTTGCATTTAACTCAACCTCTTGACGTTGCGATTTTTGGACCACTAAAGCAGGCATTTGCAACAGAAGCTGACAAGCTTACTTAAACTGGAATTCGGTGCATTCAGAAAACCGAATGGGTTGAGCTTTATAGGAATGCACGAGAGAAAGCTATACGTCTCTCTAATATATTAGCAGCCTGGGCAGGTGCTGGACTAAATCCATTTAATCCTCTAAAGGCACTTGGGCGAATTCCGGCTTTATTTCTTCCTTCGACACCAATATTGCAAGCCACTAGAAGTAAAACATGGCCGATGAGACATTTTTATCGACATACATTACTCGAGCGGCTCACACACGATACAAGAGCTTACATCGCTTGA
>JAJDMX020000184.1:0-78107 GCA_022345685.2 Nothomitra cinnamomea | reverse complement strand
CTCTCCGAAAGGAAGGTGCGCACCAGGGTAATGACCTCGGGTATGGTAATATGGTTTGAGATTGGGCAATCTGCAGCGGGGTACAGGATAGTTCTATGGGATTGTAAAACTTCCATATACTATTCAGATGTTTGCCATCACGACAATGCCCTGTCGTAGAATGTTCACGTGCGAGTGTGACACATGCGGGCAGATTATACGTATGCAAGAGCACCGTTGTTTCTCGTCATCGGTCCTCAGTTTAACATCTGGTCAAGCAAGAATCGGTCAATCTTTCTTGGAAAACATTATTTTACCACTGCCACCAATCACCTTCTAGTCATACGACAGAGGCCGCCAGCGCCAGCCTAATTCTAGAAAGTATAGTCTTCCAGCGACCCCATGTACCCGAACCAAAGCAATGACCCGCCGCCTATGTATGGAATATGCCTTATTTGACGACAACAAAGCCGACTCCATTCCTTGCAGTATAAACCGCCCGCTTCAGTGCCTGCTCCTCTATGTCTGTCCACTTGACACTGAGTTCGTCCCACTTTTTCGTCCGATACTCCTTCTTATAGGTCTGATGCATGGCTTGCAACCTACTCATTTCTCGAGGATCTCCTGTTCCCGAATAGACAATCATGGCTGTGCAAGGTGGTAGAGACTCGTAAATGTCTGTAATGCACTTGACAGTCTTCTTCACGGCAGCCGCGAGAGCTTCAGCTGTCGATATGGCAGTTATGCCTAAAATGCATGATTCAGAGGCAGCCTCACCAGCACCAGCGCGAGCTGCTGCATCTGCAATAAGCTGCGCATCCATAGGGTTGCGATTGTCAGCCCACCAGCCTTTCAAAGCTTCCAAACCCCGTAACCTTGCCCAGACAAAATCGAGCCCACCACCAGATACCAATTTGCCAAGAGGGTCTCCGTGTACTGCAGTTCTCACTCCCTCTACAATCTCCTCATCATTCTTGCATCCAATGCAGACCTTTGCAAAAGCACCAAAGCTTTTTTCTGGCTGACCCCAATCTACCACAGCACCTAGTCTCTCGTTATCCGAGCCTGCATATGCCCCGTGCTTCGCGGGGCGGCGGGATCTTGCAAGACGCTTGAATATGCTCTCACCTATGGCCTCGCTTGTGCCCCATTTTGGGCCTTTTTCGCATTTCTGTTTCACTAGATCCAGACACGCTTTTGCATCCTCAATGGAATCATGACCGTTACTTCCATGACCTTGTTGAATTTGTCTGCCAAGATATTTTTGCGTCAAGAATTTGAGGCCACACTTTAGCGGTGGACCACGAGGATGTTGATATAGAATAGAAGTGTCGATGATGAATGGATGCGTCACCCTGAGAGCTGCCAAGTCGGCATTAAGGGAATGCCCAAGAAGAATCGCCTTGGGATGGAGAATTTCTAGAAGACGGGATTGAATATCGGAAAGGGTTGTGGTTACTGGATCTAGCATCTCTTTCGAGATGCCCGAGTACCTAGTGAAAGTTAGAAGTTAGAACGATATTGAAGATACTTTCATAAAGGGCTATGCGTTTGATGAACTTACGGAGTCAAGTAGTCAATCACCGCTTTCTCGGGCTTAACAAGCTCATCCAACACAACCTCTCCATCCCATCTCACAATACTAGTTCTTGTCAGATCCAGATCACCATCCACAGTTTTACACATTTCGCAATCTATTGCCAACACATCTCTTCCTTGTGTAACGCTTCCTGCATCAATCGTTTTGGGATCGGGTTCTCCATCCTCTCGATTATCAACTCGTGTGTCAACCCAGCCATCATCAACCCATTCTCTTGCTTTGCGTCTTCGTTCCGCCTCGGCGCTCTTCTCTTCTGAGGACTCTAGTAGCGCCGGGTGTATCACATATTCGTTTTCCCGAAGTTCATCAAGCGTAGCAATGAACTCGGTTACCGGTGTGCGTTTGTCAACCCAGTTCTTTGCAGATAGTGGGGGTTGTATGCCTTTTGCTTTCTTCTCCTCCTTTGTCTTTGGTAATGGTGATGTTAACATGGAATGAATCGGCGAGCTGATACGACTAAATCTCTCATCACCGGGGGTGAGGACTGGCCAAATGTGTTTGAAGATTTGAGCAAGCGGCTTTAGAGGCTCAGGGAGGGCGTCTTCGGAAAGCGTCGATGGTAGGTAGCTATCCGGTGATGTAGGCTTTTCTCTCCCAAAAGTAGTCGTATCACTCTCTCCGTTTGCTTTGCTCCCGTCAACTGCTGTAAGCTCCTCCGTCTCAGCCCCTCCTTGCGTCTCTGCCTTCTGTTCTTGATCCGCAGAAGTGTTCCCATTGGTCTTGACATTAGTCAAAGCAATATCCCCATCAAACATTCCCCGTTCCAAGCCAGGCACCATAACCACAACAACCCTTCTAATATCCGTATGATGTTTAACAGCAACCCAGTTGGGCGCCGTACCGTCCGCAAGTAAATATAAAACCAAAGATTGTAAATCGTTAATCTTGATTTTGCCCTGTAGCTGATGCTGTTTGGCCGGCCAAATCTCGGGGTAGTTTGAATTTGCGTGCTTCTGCTTCTTCGACGAGCGCTTTGGCCCTACAGTCTGCCATTCCCCTCCACCTTCATCGCCCACACCAATTGGGTTCTCAGTGCCGTTAGGGTCTTTTAAGGAGCTTTCCACTGAAGTCGCGAGGTTGAAAGTTGGGATATCCATACTGGGAAATGTTGAAAGCGGATTGCGACTGCCATCATCCTGCGATTCGGTGCGCTTTCTCTTTCCCTTGGACTTTCCCATTATAGAAGGATCTAGTAGTCTCCGTTCCTAGTAACGGTCTCAGGTCGCTTTGAAGGGAAAGTTCGGCGACTGAGATTTTTAGTGTGAGCTATGGAGTACGCATCCTATCGACAAAGCATGCCAAGCTTTACAATCTGGACTGACGCGAGTCATTAGCGCGGATAACACGAAGCTTTGGATGCTGTTTTATATGCCGGAACGCACTGCGTATGACTAGAGGATTTCGACACATAGATATTACTAGTTTACAGCGAAAGCTTTTTAATCCTCACTTAAAAGAATTTACTGTACTAGTATTCGAACTTGGAAGACAACTGAAAGTACTGTACGGAGTAAACAAGGGCGAAAAAGAAGCCGGCATCCCTGGTTTTAGACCATCAGTGTGATATTGACCTAATGTTTAATGAAACCCTTCACATCTTAACCTAATCGCCCCTCTTGTTCTGCGGACTACGCAATTTTCTGGGCAATATTAATAACAGCGCAGTCATCTAGAGATGTAAAGACACTGCAATCCGTTGTGGATAACACGAAATCTTTCCTTAAGGCAGCAAGTCCCGTGCTCACGCGCGTCCACCCCGCGTAAACTCGATCTTCGATCTTCGATCCTCAAACAAAATTCGCGCCTCGGCCTTTGCCTTCACTTTCTGCTCATCACAGCGAGAGTCAGAATCGCGCCTTTGTCTGCAATCACTGTCATTCTCGTATCACCGCTTCTGTACTCACCAGCGAATATTCAGGTAAGTCCTCTAGATTTGAAAACGCCTTGGGATTATATTAAGGATTCAGCCTTCTGATCAATTCGGCGCACAGTTCTTACCACCGAGTGTTTTTCCTTCACTGCGAACTTCTATCTAGAACCTCTCCGCACTTGAAGGATCACCAATTCTCAGGTATGCTATCCCATCCAAACGAAAGCTTTAATCCTTAAGAAATTCAGTACTAATCTTGTTCTTCGCAGCAATTATCACTTAATTCTCAATTCGTTTTCGGCATCGACACCGATAAGCTGCACTGCGGCCTCAGAGTCTACCGTCTCGCAAGAGAATTTGCTTTGTAAAGTCCATGACTCTGTTATAAATTCATTACGCTAACTCTCCTGGCGTTATAGGATAGTTGGTGTCCAGCCCCGGAAACAAAACTGGCTATTTTTCCTGTTGTCCCTCCTTGTCTGCCCGAAAGCCAACGAAAACGACTTGCCATCGCAATGGGTGGCTTAGTGCCAGGCCAAGTCGCCAATCCGTTTAGTAGAGACAAACGGACTCACAACGAAGATACTATCCCTGCAGCAAATGTTCCTACTCTGTCTTCAACGGAAGAAGGGATTAAGCGTCTTGAAACCTTTTCTTGTTGGACTTCCGATGCAGTCGATGAACATACTCGAGAACTGGGCCTGATCGAGAACACAATCGGAACTCTCCAAGGAGATGTAAATTTGCTCAGACAAGAAGTCAACAATTGTGTTAAACTCGTGCATGAAGCACGAACTGAGTTACTAGGCCGGATGAAGGTTGTGGAGGAACAAGCAGCACAGGCTGGTCAACAACAACAAATTGTGACTTTCAGTTCTGATGAAGTTGAAGCTTTAACTTCGAATATCGCGCGATTTGGGAAGAAGGCGACGGCTGCATCAGATGCGATCCAATTGGAGTTACCCTTGCTCAAAGCTAGAGTGAGGAAGTTGGAAGAGGCGCGAAGGCCAATCCCGACGTACCCTAAAGAGACGTTACCGGCGAAACCAAAGGAGAACGAGAAAGAGCGCACGCCTGCTCCTCCCCCTCCTCAAGACTCAACAAACCAAGTGAGCTACAGGACTCAAGCGGAAAACATTAACAAGCGTCAATATGAAGACCCTGATCTCTCCATGTCAAAACGCCGTAGACAAGAAGAACATATTGGCTATGAAGAAGACGAATTGGCTAGCACACTTTCTCGGCAAAAGCAATACGAGCAGATGAACTCGGTCTCTCGACCAAGACCAAAGGAAACAGTCGAAACTGACGATGAGCGTGAGGATGAAGATGAACACCCTCGCTCCCGATCTCACCCTCATCGACAGGCAAGCGTTGGTAGATCATATCTTCTGAGCACTGTCTTGGATGGCGATGAGGAAGATGATGAATACCGACCAAACTCTCGTCTCGCAAAAGAAGTTAGTCCTCGTGGTCCACCTTCGCGTGGCCGCCCTCGTGGTAGACCTCTAGGTCGCTATGCCACAAGAGGCGCTGGACGCTCTAGGAAAAGCTTGCCATCTAGACTTGGTACTCCAGAGTGGGAGAGGGATGATCGGGAAAGCCATGGCACTAGACCTACCCGTGGAAGTACGCCAGGTCGTGGTGGCTATAGTGGCATGAGTGATCGCCATCTTGGTGGGGATGGGGTCAAGGATGAATACGATCTTTCCGGTTCTGATGGAGGCGTGTCAACCACAGCAGGGAGGCAAGTCAAGCTAACCAAGCAAGGTCGTCCTGATCGTCGTGGAGCTCACCTTCGTGGTGTTTGGAAAGATAGACGTCAGGGAAAGGCTCGTTCAGAAGCCGTGGCACCTAATACTACTGCTGCAAGAGGTCAGGAACAGCAACAGGACCAGAACCGCCAGCCTACTCGCGTCACCCCTATATTTATGCCTCCTCAACTGCAGCAACCTTCCCGTTCTCGTGAGGTAACAACGGCAAACCCCAGCTCTCAACAGGCTCAAAGCACCCTCCATGCCACCGACTCTCGCTCCACAACCCAACGCGACCCATCTCCCGCCAACAGCAACAAGACCGTGGAAGAGACGCCTGAAGAACAAGAAGAAACCCGTCGCCGCCTCGAAGCTGAATGGAACCGCGAAAACCGCAACCACAACTCTCGTTGGTAAATCTTCTCCGCTCATCTTTGGCATAAAAATTGGCGTACATGACTGGCCCTTTTCTGTTGTTTGGTCAGTTTAGCACTAGCCTTCGTGGCGATTTCCCACGATGCGTATAGAGCTTTTCTGTATGCCTGTATACGACTGTGAATGTCCTCGTCTTTTAACCTTTTTCGGGGGTTCTCGATGCGTATACCTACTGTGCGGAATGCGCATACCATCTTTCTCCTTTCTCGGCATTTGCGGCGATCGTGTGAGCACGTACATGCCCTTACACTGTGCACAATTCCCCTTCTCTCGTCTTACGTACACGCCATCTTTAAACCAATGCATGTCTCTCCAACAAACCCTGTACAATACACTTCCACACGCCCACCAACAACCCGTCCTGCACATATCTTGCTCCTAATTGCTACATACACACCCCATCCCCCATCCCCATTCGTCTTCCATGCCTCTCTACGCTCTGTACACGGAACCGCCGCCACAGCGCGCTCAGTACTGTCAAACCCTCTCTCCCGCAAACCCATGGAGCCTCTCCACGCCCGATGGCATCCCCGAGCCCTCACCAAAAAATTTTCTTTTTGCCTCTTCTTGAAATGCAATTAAAAGTGGAAAATGAAGAATAATAGTTTGAAATATCGTGGTTCTGTTTATGGTGATGTAAGTGTTGTACCCCGTTCGTGATCCACCCCTGCTCATGAAGCATGTAAGATCTCATGAGCGGGGTACCCTCACGATCTGACGCCCACTTCGTGAGTGGGGTACACTCTGTAGGTAAACTTTTAATTCTATAACATGACTATGTACAAACAAATAAAATAAAAGTGAGGCAAGCTCTACTCAGCGTGACGCTCAACCTGAATAGTATCACTATTTGTGTTAGCTCACCTCCATTTTGATGAGGCTCTACCTTGCTCTCCTCTATCCCACAGGCCTATCTGTGTATGAGTTTGCATATCTGAGAGGTTAGTGCATTAATGATCTTTATGTTCACTCTAGCAATATATGCTACATTTTTGCTTTGCCTTATAACAGGTACAGTATTTTGTTCTGCAACTTAAAAAATAACTATATTTAATACAATCTTTGACAGTAGTGCAAAGTTATGTAGTACAGAGTAACTATAATAGCGAAAGCTTTATGTGACAATCTAATTTCAATAAGGTTTTATCTTTTAGTTTATTTTAAATGTTCAAGTATATGACAAGATATTCATAAGTTAATCATGAGACAATTATATTAGTTCTGTATACTATAATAGCAAAATAGTTTTGCTATAACTATATTAAAAGATATCTTAAGCAATAATTCTTAATATGAAGCTTTAATTGCTAAACTAATAAAATATTTAATAAAGAGAAAAGAAAAGATACTTTCCCTAAAATTTCAATAGAGTATTATAGTTACTTCTTTACTAATCTCTTAACTACCTGTCAATATATAACTTATACTATTTAGTATACATATCTTCTAGTATAACTCACAACACAACTTGTAATGAGTCTAATAATGAAACTTAAGTTATTACGATTTATAACCTTCTACTTATATTTGAACCGCTTACTATACCTAATTGATATGTTCTTCAGCTCCCTTAATCCTTTGTCTATGTCCAATGATTCTAGGTACTATAGTCTGTAGAACTCCATGTAACTAATTGCTTTCTAGTTAATTCACTTGATATTCATATAGCTAGCTGAAATTATTGCCTTAATTGAAATATAGGTAATTTATTGAGTTACTATAGATTACACTCTCAGTACTGAGAGCACTGATTGTGCAGGCCTTACTTTGACCCTTACTTATCTTTGGCAAGTGTTATTTATTCTTATATTTGATTTATCCTTGTTGAGCTATATGTGTCATCCTTAATCCTGTGGAACTATAATTTAATCCAACAGTAATCAATATCACTTCTATGTCTATAACGTTATCTTGGTAAGGGTTAAGATATTTGTAACACTTCAAATATCATGAAATAAGTAATACTAGTATAAGTTACTTAAACTTAAAATTATCCAAGATAACTTGATTTGTAAATGTAGTTTACTCATTGCTAGGAACTAGAATTAATTCTTAACTGGAATTTAATAAAACAGTGTACAATTATATTTTTTCAATATTTTAGACAATAAAACTTAGATTGTTAAGTAATAAAGAATATTTAATAAAGTAAAAAGGAAAAAGGAAAAAGGAAAAATACTTTCTATTGCTTTCCAAATACTCTTTTATAATTACTTTTTATTAAGTTACTAATTATTCATTATTAGGTAATTTTATGTCTTATTACAGTTATACTAAGATATAACTTACAACCTAAATTCTAAATATGGAAATTTGAGTTACAAAGTGACTCATGTCTCTCTTTAGTACAATTACTGCACAACTTACTACTTCTAACTAATGTATTCTTCAACTATCTTAACTAGTTAGAGTTCTACCAACTTCCTTATCTTAATTATTTCTAACTTATTATTAGTTAAAGTTCTTTATGATTTGTTGGTCACTCCTCATATTATACATTCAACATTATGATAACTAGTTGAGTCTATTAAGTGAGGACTGACTAACTAGGATATAATGTATTTTTCAGTTACTGTATATAACTTGTACTTTATCACTTTAAGTTCTATACTTTAGCAAGTTCTATTGCTTTTTATATTCAGTAATTAATTTTCTTAACTATATTCCATATCTAATAAGACTTTATTTGTAACTCAATTCAATAGTTCTTATACTACTTTCATATTTATAGTATCTTATAGCTTAAGGTTCAAAACATCTATTATAGTAACTTTCTTTTATATACTTCATAGTATATTTATATCTGTCTTATTTAGAAGTTCATTGATTTTATTAATAAAGTATTTTCTATCAAGAATACTATATTTTGTAATAATCTTATAAAGATCAAGATTAATTTTATCAAAATCTGAATATACTCTCTTTAATACTTGCTTAATATTTATGAATAAGTAATTTCAGGCAAGTATTACAATATTAATGATATTCCCTTTTTTTCAGATAATTAAGTTTCTTTACTTTTAATATGTCACAAATATCCTAAGCCTTACCAGGAATACTATGGACATAGGAGTGGTACAGTTATCATTGGACTGGATCATAGTTTTATAGAACTAAGAATGGCACATCCGACTTGATAAAAATGAACTAAATACAAGGATAGACAGCACTTACTAGGGGTAAGTGAGGGCCAAAGCAGAGTTCTTGCAGTCAGCACTGTTAGCACTGAGAGTGCAACTTGTGACAAACTTAATAATTTACCTATACCTTAATTAAGACAATAACCTTAGCTAGTCACATGATTGTCAAGCGGCCTAGCCAGGAAGCAATTAACTAATAAGAACTTCTACAATTCATGGACCTAAAACTATTAGTTATAGAGAAAAAACTAAGAGAGCTGAGGAATACTTGGCAGCTGAAAGATATATTAGCTAAGTATAGTAGGTAGCTTAGATATGAATAAAGAGTTATGAGTCATGATGATCCAGGTTTCATTATGGGACTTGGCATGAGTCATGTTGTGAGTCATGCTGAGAATGATATATACTAATTGATACAAGTCACTCATTAATAAGTAGTCAAGAAATTAGTGAAGAGATAGCCATAAATACTATATTGGGATCTCAGTAAAGGTGTTTTTCCTTTCCTCTTTACTGAATATCTTGTTAGTTTAGTAATAAAGTTTTATACTAAGAATTATTGCCTAAAATATCTTTTGATATAGTTGCAGTAGAATCATTTTACTATCTTAGTATATAGGACTAACATAACTGCCTCACGATCACCTCAAGAACATCTTGCCATATATTTAAATACCCAGACAACCTAGGAGATAAGACCTTATTAGAGTTAAATTATCACATCTAGGCCCTATAGTTTATAAAGCTCTATATAGTTAATTACTTCCTAATTAAGTTATTTGGTATTCTTATAGCTAGTTGAGATTATTACTTCGACTGAGGTGAAGGTGAATTATTAAGTTACCATAGATTGCATTCTTAGTACTGAGAGTACTGATTGTACTCGTTCTGCTTGTTAACTTAATAAATTATTTACACTTTAACTAAGGCAACAACTTCAGCTAGCTACATAAATACTAAGGAACTTAATTAGGAAATAACTAACCACTAGGAACTTTATAAACTATAAAACCCTGAATTGTTAAATGTAAATGAAGGACTAAGAAAATTGAAAGACACTTAACAGCTGAAGAATATATTAGCTGGGTATAGTGAGCAGCTCAAGTATAGGCAGAAGGTTATGAATCATAATGACTTAAGTTTTATTAAACTTAATATAAGTTGTATTATAATTTATGCTAAGAGATGTACATACTAAGTAGTATAAGTTATTTATTGATAAGTGGCTAAGAAATTAGTAAAGAGATAACTATAAATACTATATTGGGATTCCAGGGAAAGTGATTTTTCTTTCCTCTTTACTGAATATTTTGTTAATTTAGCAATTAAGCTTTATACCAAGAATTATCACTAAAGATATTATTTAATATAGTTACAGTAGAACTATTTTGTTATCTCAGTATACAGGATTAATATAACTGTCTTACAATTATTCTACAAATCTCTTGCCACATACTTGAATATTCAGGATAAACTATAAAATAGAATCTTACTAAAGTTAGATTCTCACAACTTGGAGAGTAAGAGAAAGTACTTTTCTTTTTACTTTATCAAATGTTAAATTAGGTTATTTATTACTTAGCTATTTAAGTTTTATTATTTAAGATATTGAAAGATATTACTGCATACTACCTTATTGAATTATAGCTGAAAAGTGATTCTGGTCCCTAGTAATGAGAAGATTACATCTAGGAACTAAGTTATCTTGAATACTTTCAAGTTTATATAATATATGTTAGTATTATCTATTCTATATACCTAAAGCCTTTGCTATTACAACAGATATAGTATTTTTATTCTGATTTCTTTATGAAGCAACTACAAATTAATGTTTGTAGAGAGATAAGCTTACAAAGATAAGAACTAGTTAATAGAGCTTTGATTTATATTGATAGCTAATAACTTAAGAGAGTTCTTTGTGACAATCTGACTTTGATAAGATCTTATCTTCTAGTTTATCTAGGTATTCAGGTACATGGCGAAGCGTTCTTAGGATGACCATGAAATAGTTATATTGGTCCTGTATACTGAGATAGTGAAACGGTCCTACTGCAACTATATTAAATGATATTTTGGGATGATAATTCTTAGTATGAAGTTTTATTGCTAAACTAACAAGACATTCAGTGAAAAGGGAAGAAAAGATACTTTCTCTGAGATCCTAATACTATATTTATAACTATTTTTTACTGATCTCTTGATTATCTGCCAACGGGTGACTCATATCACTTGATGTATTCTTTTCTTAATGTGACTCACACTTGACTCATGCCAAGTCCAATAATAAAACCTGAGTCATCATAACTTACAACTCTTCATCTATACTTGAGCTGCCTACTATATTTAACTGAAGTTTTTTTCAGCTGCCAAGTGTCCTTTAGCTTTCCTGGTCCCTTTCTTACAATCAACGATTCAGTGTCTATAGATTGTGGTAGTTCCTGTTAGCTAGTCACTTCCTGACTAGACTGCTTGGCAGTAGTGTGGCTAGCAAAGGTCGTTGCCTTGACTAAGGTGTAGGTGATTTATTGAGTTACTGTAGGTCATGCTCTCAGTACTGAAGGTGCTAATTGCGCAAACCTCTACTTCGGCCCCTACTTATCTTTGGCAAGTACTATTTGTTCTCGTATTTGGCTCACTTATGTTGAATGGTATGTGCTGTTCTTAATTCTATAGGTCTATGATCCAGTTCAATGATACCAATGCCACTCTCATATCTGTAGTATTTCTGATGAGGCTCAGGATGTTTATGACATCTTTATATTCTCTTAGAGCAAAAAGTTCAAGTCTCTGTTTACGAAGGTTGAAGTTGTGGCCACAACATTACCACTTAGTCAATCTAGTGGCAAGTAAAAATTTTGTGCTTACTACTATCGATATACCTGACTTATAAAGCAAGTGGTAAACCATAAGGGTATATTGTACCCAATTCAGGAATTTTCTGATTCGTAAATGGAACAGTGGTTCAGGAATAAGGTTTAAATTTGTGAAGTGTATACAACTCAAGAATATTTATGTATAGCTACTTACCCACATTACCTACCATAGCAACTTTTTTGCCTTTTGCTTATTGTCTCCGTAGCTGTAACAGCCTACTTCCTGCCTCTAGTTTGAACTGTAAAGCTTGTCTCTGGACCAGCTTGATTCTGGCACAATGAATTGCCTTTGCCCTTATCATAGCATTAGTCAGTGCAATAGGAGCCAGCTTTCTAGCAGGCATATCTTTTTGACATACAATCTCCATTGCATTTATATTGTTTTCCTAATTCTGCCACTATAAAGCTATGTTTAGCTACTGCTGAAATACTAACTTTGTCTACGATATTGTTCAAAAAATCAATTTCAGTTATTTTTGGCAATGGAAAAAGATCTGAAGTAGGATATTTTCAATTCAGTATACCATATAGTATTTGAATAAGGTAATAGTGGAATTGATAGACTTTGTATACCTGTTCAAGGATATAGCAGTCATCCATTGGGTCTCTATTTTTCTTGGAGATGGCAACACTGAAAAGATTTCCTTCTTTGAAAATTCAAATATTGTACTTCCTATCATAACTTTTGGTTATTTCAATTCTAGCTTTATGTTGATGGTTTCGCACCTCTATATGTATAGCTGCACATTCTGAATTAAGACTGGGAATATGAGTATCATAGTGGCACCAAGACCAAGTCTTAGCAACCCAACTGCTAAGATAAGCAATAATTGGGTTGCCCCAAGCAATACTGGTGATGCTGATAGTATTTAGGTAAATAAACAAGAAGACGGGAAGTGCCACCAAAGCTTTTTAAACTCGATGAGTGGCCTACTATAGATCGCTTATTGGTCAAAAATCTTTTTGTATATATACTATGTTTATAGCGTTCTTCTAATAGCTCTATTGCTATTACTATCGACTTGTAGGAAGCTTGCCCTATGTGTACTGGCGACAAGAGGCCCACTAGCGGCTCTAGTACCCACTTTTATAGCTTCCTATTATTCCGCCTGTAACGATCCGGTGCCTGTGACTACCAATGAGTATACTCACCATTTTAATAAAAGTCATTAGTGTCTTCTAATAGAGTATTCTCTTTGCTTGAGTTAGACAATTCTTCAGTAGTAGAAAGTTCGTGATTAGTAGAAAACTCTTCGGTGGTGGAAGATTCTTCAGTAGTAAAATTTTCAACTGGCGAGTATATATTAGGTAAAGCTATTTATAATATCATTAGCTAATTACAGATGTTAATAAGTCAGGAAACTTACCAAGTAGTAGAACTCAAATAGTAGTACTAATAATAGTCACATAATTAACTGCTAGTTTACAAATTCGTGATATCATTATCTTTTTCATTTGAGTCAAACGATAGTATGACGATCTAACTCCAATAATATCTCATATTCTAGTTTGTCTTGGTGTTCAGATACTTGGTGAGGTACTCTTAATGTAACTGTGGGACAGATATGTCAGTCCCATATACTGAAATAGCGAAACGGCTTTACTGCAACTATATCAAAGAATAACTTGGGTGATGATTCTTGGTATGAAGTTATATTGCTAAACTAATAAGGTATCTGGTAAAGAGGGAAGGAAAGATGCTTTCCCTGAGATCCCAATGCTATATTTATAGTTGCCTCTTCACTGATCTCTCAGTCACTTGCTAACAGATGACTTATACTATTTGATATGTTTTTTCCTCGGCGTGACTCACACTTGACTCACATTGAGTCTAATAATGAAACTTGAGTTATTATGACTTACAACTTTCCACCTATACCCAAGCTGCCCACTACATCTAGCTGATGTGTCTTTCAGCTGCCAAGTGTCTTTCAGCTTTCCTAGTTCTTCTCTCACTATTAACAGTTTCTAATCTGTAGATTGTGACAGTTTCTGTTGACCAGTCGCTTTCTAGCTAGACCGCTTGGTAGTTGTATAGCTGGTTAAGGTTGTTGCCTTGACCGGGGTGTAAGTGATTTATTGAGTTGCCGTAGGTTGTGCTCTTAGCTCTGAGAATGCCAATTGCATGAACTCCTGCTTTGGATCCTACTTACTTATGGCAAGTATTGTCTATCCTTGTATTTGATTTATCCTTGCCTAGTTATGTAAGCCGTTCTTAACCCTATAGATCTGTAATTGAGTTTAATGGTATGAGTACCACTTCTGTGTCCATAGCATTTCTGATGAGGCTTAAGATATTTATAATAGATGGGTGTCTTTAGTGGTAAACTTCATAAATCTCTTAATGAACAAATTATCAGGTATACCTTCCCAATCAATTTTGTCTTTACTAGTTGTATGGTTTTCGTCATCTGAAATGATAACCTCTAGCATATTATCAGCTCGTATCTATGTGTCTGTGGCGTTCTTGATAAGGTTCGAGATGTCCGTGACACCAGGTAATGGTAATACCTACTATAGTTAGCTATTATATTCATCAGTAGAATATAAGAGAACCTATCACCATGCCCAATAACAATATGCCTTTTAACTAGTTTACCATATATTTTATGCTCCAGTAAGACAAGTCTATTATGTGAACATTTAGGTCCTTCAGCCTTCTGATAGAGCTGTTTAGTCAGAGGATCTTATCGATAGGATTGAGACTCAAACTTTCACTTGAATTGCTTTTTATTAGTAGCTTTTTGATTTGGATTTGTTAGCTAGCTAATAATGTCTAGCTTTTTATCAGTAGATAAAATAAGGTGATTGGGATGGTCTCTAAGATATGCATTAAATGCATCTTGAGCTAGATGAGAAAAGCTAGTTGTTGGTATAGCAGATACGCTGTTAGAGAAACCAATATTGATGGTAGTTGTCATATCATTTAGTTTTGCCAGTAGCAAAAGTTCTGATGGAAGGGTGATAGTAGCAGAGATTCCAATAGAAGAACAACAGTAGCCAAGGTTCTGATAGAAGAATGGTAGTCACAGAAGTCCCGCTAGAAGAATTGTAGTGGCCGAAGTTCTGATAGAAGAGTGGCGGGGGAACCGTTGGTTTATCCTAGAAACCATTAAGGTTTCAAAGCGGGGCTGGAATATTCCTGGACCGTGTACGATTCACGAACCTAATTCCCATTCGGGAATATCTATCCCATTCGTGAAGCGTTTATCCGGTTCGCGAATCCTGCCCTCCCATTCACAAAACTCGCCTTCCAATTCGCGAATCTGTAGATTCCTGAAGCAGACGCAACAGGTACCCCGCTCATGCGATTCGGGTATGCACGAACCGGCTACAGCCGGCAAAACCAGGAGATCTTGGCTCTGCATTGCAGATTGCCGGTTTATCGGTAAGGCAAACAGGAGCACGCCCCGCAAATCATGTCCCAACCACAAGCGCATTTAACCACGTCTTTCGCCGCCGTCCCATGTACAGGATCGCGACAAGGACAGCGGGTATAGGGTTTGGAGGACGCAATTGTGAGTATTACACGGAATCCAAAGTGTTTACAATGTAGAAAACTTATCTGCCTCGGGATAGGTATCAAACCTCGACCCCACTACCGACGCGCATTCCACGCCTTGCGACCAGCCCCGACAAATCATCCCCGCCCAAGAGGTCCTATATACGCGATTACCAGAGCAATGGCAACGAACGGCACAACCGACCTCCCAGACGGAACTGCACAGAAAGAACCCCACAACGCCTGGTCCCACCCCGGCCCCGCAGAATTCGATTTCCGCTGTCCGTCTCCATTCCCCCTCCCTCCTCCACATGCCCCCTCACTAACCCCCCTCCTCAACCACAGCCGACGTAGTAACAACCCCCACCCCCACCATGCTCTCCTCCATCACCCAAACCACCCTCCTCGACGACGTCTTCCTCCAAGACCCCACTACGACTTCCCTCGAATCCCACATCGCGACCCTAACCCACCACGACGCCGCCCTCTTCGTCCCCAGCGGGACAATGGGAAACCAACTCGCGCTCCGGACGCATCTCACCCAACCCCCTCACGCGGTGCTGTGTGATTATCGATCACATATCCTGCGCTACGAAGCCGGGGGCGTGGCTATTCTGACGGGGGCGTTGGTTTATGGTGTTACGCCTAGGAACGGGCGGTATTTGACGCTCGAGGACGTCGAGCGCACGTGGGGGGACTACGGGATGAGCGCTATGCCAGGGGAGGAGGACGTACACTCCTGCCCCATCCGCCTCGTCTCCCTCGAAAACACATTAAACGGCGGTATTATGCCCCTCACCGAAGTCCGCAAGATCGCAACCTGGTGCAAAGAAAAAGGAATAAAAACACACATCGACGGCGCCCGTCTCTGGGAGGCCGTCGCCGCAGGCGCTGGTTCGTTGGGAGAGTTCTGTGAGGTTGTCGATAGTGTGAGTTTGTGCTTTTCCAAGGGGCTTGGGGCGCCGGTGGGGAGTATTCTTGTTGGAGGGAAAGAGTTTATTCGGCATGCGAGGTGGGTGAGGAAGGCTATTGGTGGGGGGGTTAGGCAGGCTGGCGTGGTTACCGCGCCGGCGAGGGTGGCTGTTGAGGAGACGTTCGGGCGCGGGGAGAACGGGGAGGGTGGGAAGTTGAGGGGGTGTCATGAGAGGGCGAGGGTTGTGGGGGCGAATTGGGAGCGTAGGGGTGGAAGATTGACCCAGGAGGTAGAGACTAATATGGTGTGGTTGGATTTGGTGGATGCGGGAGTGGGAGTGGAGGAGTTTGTCAAAACTGCGGCTGAAGAGGAGGTTGTGGTTTTTGGGAATCGGCTGGTTGTGCACTACCAGATTAGTGAGGATGCGGTGAGGAGGATGGATAGGGTTTTTGCGAGGGTTTTGGAGAAGAAGGGGAAGAAGGATGGGCTAGGGGATGCGGATGTAGAGAAGGCGGTCGAGACGAAGGGGATTTACGGCGTTTAGCCCTGATATAGACTGGTGGAAGAGAGTGGATCTAGTCATATCACAGCATACAACAGCCCATACATAGATAAAGAAAACCTACTTTCCTATAGACATCTATCTACCTCCCAAGCCCTGATTTCCGTTTCCTCCCCTTCACATCATGTGTAAGAGGATGTACGATATATACATACATACATACATACATACATACCTACAGACGGATTATCTACCCTCATTTGCAAGATTTTCTTCTCCGTTCTAGTGGGTGGGGGTCGCCGTCCCAAGGTCGCGCGAGCGGGTGATTCCTCATCCCCGGCTCACTCGTGTTTTGGCCCCTAGTATTGCACAACCACGCACATTCCTTTTGGGTCCCCCCAAGCCGCTGAGCGACGGCTTCATCAATCTATTCCATCTCCCTTCAGCCCCATCCATCTCTTTTGTAGAGAATTCTTCATAATCATGAGGCTGTTCCGCGTCTTCCTGTGGCTCTGCACAAGCATTGGGCTAACAATTTTTACAGACCATCTCATGCTATGACTGCTGTTGAGGTAACTGAAGATTCCGAGCGTGACTTGAAAAGGTTATCGTAGATTTTCTAACCCTTTGTCCATGTAATTTCGTCTTCTATCCATGTTCAGACACTCTTTACTGTGTTTATTGCATCGACCAGAGTCTTGAGGTTTTCCTAGTTCTAGTTCTACATGGGATCGTATGTGAGGGTAGTGGAGCCCGGAACCGCGCTCCGTAAACATAACAGAACCATAGTGAAAGCCGGAGGATAAACTGGACCAAGCGAAGGACAGATATGATGCTGTACCCCAGTAATTGACCCCACACAAAAACAGTCACGCTCTCTCTGGTACCCGCTACGCGCCGCAATAAAGCACCATCATGTGTATTAAATTTCAGAATAATGACGAAAGAGGTACACCCCTGCACGTTCAGCCTTTGGAAGAGGTAGTGCTCTACCAACCAAGTCCCCATCCTATGTACCCAGTGTTCCAAAAGCGTCGCGCGCACAGCTTGCCGCCAAGCCCCTGAATCCAAGAAACGCGCGCGACACTCTTCGGAACCCTGCGTACATACCCCGTACGTACGTATATACACACCCTCGCAAGCACACCGTAGCCCCCACCGCCCCCTTGGCCCCTAGCCCTAGAAAAAAACCCCGTAAGTTCTCTAGTCTCTATTTACATAGATCCGGAACACCGACCGGTTTGGGGACCAAAGCTACCCCACGTCCGCGAAAACTTTTGAACTTTGAAGCGAGCCATGTCGTACCCAGTATAAACAATCCGCTACAAAGCCAGTAAATAGAGCGGTCTATTTGCTAACTTAACAGAGCATATAACTGGCCGTTGAAGTTGAAGGTAATCAAGAGATGGAAATCTCTACCGTTATTAATGATAGCTTGAATGATTGTGGCCAACAACAGCTCTATAAAAGTTTCATAGGCCACACCCACGGGCATCAATTTGTGCAACTTGTCAACCCGCTCCACACTGCCTCTAAGACTGACGAACATGTTGCGGGGTGGACTGGGAACTACCTAGAAGCCAATCAATTATGGGATGTCAGGTATCTAAGCCTCAAGGCTTTCCGGGACGCTATCAACTACGAAGTATCGACCAAGACCATCGTCGAGAGGTACGCGGCGCCCTTGAAGAGGAAGCAACGTGAGGCTCGAGGCATCCGGGCGGGATACCTGACGAAGCGCCACCGCCGAACCTTCTCTCTCCCAAGGTTAATTCCCATAGTAACTAGGTAGATTATCGTTGTGATATACTGCCATACATTCAGCGGCACTCAGTTCAAGCGAGCTAACAGCAGCAAACCTGTAGCATTACCACTTCCTGCTCTATCTCTGACCCGTGCTACCACTGGAGAGGATGTCACGTCGTTTCTGGAGCTACCGCAGCTCAGAAATGTCTTTTTGATACGTATTCGTGGCTCACCGTCAATTCCATGCTTTGGAAACGCCAAAATCTATAAATTCTGTTCGCATTACCTGTCAGCCTCTTCTCCCTAATTTCCCTCCCTACCGGGCTTCTCTCATTGGCTCCAACGACAACAATGAAATTAGCCTTTTCTAGGCCTAACAAGACTCACCTCAGCTGCTCACCACTTGATTGCCTGGGAACCTTTTATTTATGGCCCGTTAAATCAAGGATAACTGACTAGGCATATAGTTGTATTTTGGGGAATATTTGTAATAATCGTTACCGCCTCCTAACAAATCCACGAGCCCTGTAGAATACCATAGCATATAGAACCCAAAAGAAAAGAGAGCCTGCGTATAAAGGGATGACGCGTAGAGCGGTCGTGGGTGGGGTGGGCTTGGGTGGTTGACTACGAGCTTGGATCGGTGGGAATTAGCAGCTGGACGGCCGCCTTGTGGCCGTTCGCCGCGGCCCGAAACAGCGACGTCCGGCCGTCCTCGTCCTTGAAATCTGGTCGGGCGCCCTTTTCAAGTAGCAGCTAGACGATCGCCTCGTGCCCTTTCTCCGCGGCCCACGAAACCGGCATCCGACCATCCTCGTCATTGGAATCTGGCTGGGCGCCTATCTCAAGCAATAGCTGCAACAAGCGATTGTTTTCTGCTGCTGTTGCACCAATCAAGGTTCAGGCTTCACCATTGTCGTCGACGTCATTGAAATTTAGAATCCTAATTATTTCTTTGCACCCTTGCTCCATAGCGACTGACAGAGGCGTTTGGCCGGTTAAATCTTGTGCGAACAAAGATCTCTCGTCAAATAGTAGCAACAGCTCAATAACGCCAATATGCTGATTCCTGACAGCGTGATGTGGGCTTGTCCGGCCACTGTAGTCCTGCCACCGTAGTCCTCAACGCCTGCAACAGCATTCCCACCAATAAGCAATTCCACCACAGCGCCAAACCCTCGGTTTGACGCCTCAATCAATGGTGTCTTGCCCCTAGAGTCTGGTGTATCGACTTGGGTCGTGCTTTCCGCAAAATTCTAGCTACGCCGGCGGTGTCCCCTTCCGTGACTGATCTCTAAGGCGGGATCGATTCGCCCAGAATCGAAGGTGGAATCGAGGGTTGCTGTCGTTGAGGACCTACTTTAGACGCTTGTGAAGTGTCTTTTACATCTTTCCATTCCTTCGAGTGTAGTAATTCTGCCAATTTTGCAAATTCTGTATCGTCCAAACCGCAAGCAATATCCTCAAATCTTCTCACCAGTCTCGCTGCATCCCCTGTCCGCGGTGTACACCGCGTTGCATGCCCTATAGTAACGCAGATAGGACTTGTCCTGCACTTTTCCAAACTCCGTTCGACCTGTGGATCTTGATGTAGCCTCAATTCGGTGGCAAAGCCAGAGGACTGCATCACGAGCTTCATCACGTAACCTATCTTCTTCTTTTTTTTAATGCCCTGTAAGGCTGAGAGAACAATTGGATTTGTGGACTTCGGGAGCGTTCCACACATCAGAGGTGCTGGAATTATGCTAGCGTAGGCGTCGCCGACGGTTGCAAGCCCAGAAAGTTCGAGGCCTTCAGCCATGTTTGACACAGTTTGGCTCATTAAACCACATGTATTAAACTTCCTCTTCATTCCGGAACGGATGGTAACGCCATTTATCCGACCCAGGTGCTGAGCAATCTGCGACAAGAACGTTGAAAATAAAGCCTGGGAGCAGATTTGGTGTAGAGCTGTTTCTAGGATGATGGCAGATGGCTTTCAGGTCGATAATTCGATCCAGCCACCGCCCCAAAGAGGCGATGTTCTGGAATCCTCATATGGGAGAGCTTGGCTTTGATGTCACAAGAAGTGAAGTACTCTAATCCCAGAGGCCACCATAACCAAAACTCTTCTTTACTATCACCTGTACGGCTAAGGATGCGCAAGCTTTGTCCGCTGTCAAGGTTTTCCGCTGGTGGCGCCTGTTCATAGGTATGGAACATCCACAGTCCCAAGAGATCCTCAACGTCGTTGCTCTCTGCTTTCCAGGTCAAAATTCAGAGTAACGAGCCCGTAAAGCGGCGGCAACTAAGCCCGCCACATTCTACGCCACCTCCACTCCATTTTTATTATTTCTCGCAAACAACCGTTACTTTGTTACAAAGCGCAATGTCCCGCATAGACATTGACCGCAATGTCCGCTTTCTGGATGCCAGCAACAGCAAAATTGCCGGTTTCTGGCAGAATGGGTCTGTCGGCTGGGACGAGGTTGCAGAATGGATGCATATTGTCCTTACCAACCCTAGTGTGGAGTACGCTCTGTTTCGGTGCTGGAGGATGGTGATCCGCAGGATCCCGTCGCAAACCACGGCTCTCTAATACCTCTGATTGACAATAAGAGCACGGTCGATCCTGGCTATTACGTTATTCTGTCTGAAGACGGTGAGTGTAAGAGCTCGAATCTTGAGGTATCGTGCACTAACAGAAAGACTCTTGCAGGATCTCCGCTCGAGATCAAAGTCAACCCTGAGACGGCTATTCCCCGTAGCATTTCTTACAATGTTTCAAATCCTAATCCCCGTGTCTGTTTCTCCTCACCGTTTCAATCGTTCACAAACTGCTTGTTTTGCCGACGGTGGTATCATCAACAGCTTGCCGCATTCAGAGACCGCGTACGTTCGAGAGACCGTTGCTGTATTGTAACGGGCGTTAAAGTGCATAGAACTTTTATCACCTTTGAAGCAGCTCATATTTTTCTCGTGGCTTATCTTGATCTAGTACGCCTTTACCCTTGTATTTGGTATTTGAAGCCTGTACTCACATGACTGTAGTGGTGCTCTGGTCAATGGAGCGAGAAAATCGAAGATGATGATCCCCATATCGGCGAATTAAAAATTCATTCCGTTCAGAACGGTCTTCTCCTTTCGCAACAGGCGCACACCTATTTTGTTAAGTATATGATTGCTATTAATCCAGATGTGAGCGTGTTCCGACATCTATTTCCCATTGTACTCTAATACTCGCAGGATGATTGTAAAGTTACTTGTTTCATGGAAGATCTTTGGGGGTATGATGGCCGACGCATGGTCCTTAGCAGTGACTCTCCCCAAAAACATCAGCCCTTTCGGGGTTTACTCAAATATCACTTTCGCATGGCTGTTTTGTGTAACATGAAAGGCCGAGGCCCGGAGTGCGATTGGGATGAAGACATCCCACCAGGCATGGACCCTGTCTCCGAGATCTCACAGTCTACAAAGGGAAAGCTACGATTTGAGCTTGTTATGGCGGAGAAATTCAATACTTTTATTGCCTAATACAAGTGGTCTTGCTACTCTCTTGCAATCCGCCAGCTATCTGTGAAATGCGCTCTAAAATTTAAGATCGTCTGCTCACTCTATCCAAAAGCACGCCACCTCACAGCCAATAAAATATAGGATTATTTACCGAACTACATCCGTTTCTAATCTTTATTACTCAGATACCCTGAAACATTTACTGAACTACACCAAATTTACTACTACCATGGATCAACCACCTAACGCTCTCGCCGTGATTATACCCAGCGGAGCCATGGCAAAGATTATATTGCCTTTCCAGCCCATCGAATCGGCCATGAACTGCTTTGCAAAATTCTCGCCAAACAAAGCTAATAGAGGAGCTACATCCGTAGCGAAGTTATTGCTGAAGTTGTCTCCGCTATCAGCCCTAGCCAGTGGTATATGCAGAAGCACAAGAGATACTCCTGTCATGAGAAGCAAAGATGTGTTATTTGGGCGCATGGTGAGCTTCGAATAGACGAAGAAATTATAAAGGTATGAAGAGGTCGGAAGCATTCAATTGACTAGGAACTAACAAACGATGGAACGAGCGCAGCTAACTAACCTCAAGCAATACAAGAAAAACGAGCGTCTTTAATAGATAGTCCAGCTGCTATTCTGGTTCCTCCTAAGCGACCTTACCTCGCCTCGTTCTACCAACCGCTGACTGGGCGCCAACCCAAACATACACCACATCGTGACCTATGAGAATATTGTGGACGAAAACGTTGAGGACAGAAATGAACTGGCTACAGATAATAAGGAGGAAGAGATTGAGGGAGACGAAGATACCATTCTCGTCGATATACCTGTATCCTCTTGTCAACCCCAAGTATTAGTAAAACAGAGGGGCAAGCCAAAGAAGAAGAGATTCCGTCGCGGGGAGAAGGGAAAAAAAGCAAAGGGGCAAATTACCTGTAGTCATTGTGGCCAAACTGGGCACAACAAAGTGACGTGCAGAAATCAAGTTGATTAATATACGTAGTTAGGAAGTGTGTAAGTAGGAGAATTCAAAATGGGGGGTACACAAGAATTCAAGTTTTGGAAAGTATGTAAGTAATTAGCCCTATATTCTATTTAAAGTAAAAATATATTAGTAAATAAATAAGCTCTTAGTCATAAGAGAATAATTAGAGTATACATAAATAAGAAAGTTAAAAATAAGAGGTACAGGAGTAAAATTTCAGGTTTTAGAAAATATGTAAGTAATTATTTCTATTAATTAATTATAGTATATAATACTCTGTTCAGCTATTATTATAATATATTTATATATAAATAAAAGCTGGACTTATAAAGAATAAATATAATAAAGTACTACTATTTTATATAACTGCCTGTTATAAACATCTTAAGTCTTGAGGATATAATAGTAAAGATTTTAAGTATTGTGAGATTGATAATACTAATACTATTACTTAGAATTTAAAGATAATTAAGTTAACTTAATCTAGAAATATAATCTTCTTATTACTAGAAACTAAAATTACTTTTTAACTAAAATTTAATAAGGTAGCATATAATTATATCTTTTAATATTTTAAACAATAAAACTTAGATTGTTAAGTAACAAATAACTTAATTTAATATTTAATAAAGAAGAAAAAAAAAGTACTTTTTATTACTCTTTAAATACTCTTAATAGTAGCTTTTCATTAAATTACCTATTACCCACTATTATGTAATTGCATTCTACATCACAGTTATACTTTGATATAAATTATTACTTAAGTTTCAAATAAGAAAAATAAGTCATATTATAACTTATACCTATTTTACCTTTATATAATCACTACATAACTTATTATTCCTAGTTAATATATTCAGTTAAAAGATTTCTAATTAACTAAATATGCTAGAAGATATGTTAATCAAAAGTAGTAAGTTATACAATGATTATATGAAGGTAAGAATAATATGAATCATGATATAACTTAAGTTTCCTTAATTAGAATTAAGTTATAAGTCATACTTTAATATAATAGTAATATAGTATATAATTAACTGATAATAGATAATAAAGAACTCTATAATAATAAATATATGTGACAGTTACTGTAGGTACTGGAACTCTATTGGAAGCTTGATTATAAGTGCTAGTAATAGGAAATTAGATTACCAAATAGTTTAATTAATTGTTAATATATATTAGAAAACTAAGTTTAACTATTGATGATATATATAATAGATTGCAGTTATAATTAAATAATAAATTTCTTAACAATAAACATAATACTATATATAAAGAGTTTTTAACTAATAAGATCTATTAGTCAAACTTTAAGGGAATTTTAAGTACTTTCAGCGATAATTACAAACTTATTTATCATTATCTTCATAATTAGTAGTTGTTATGGGCAAATACTAGTCTGGAGCCATAGTTGACCTTATTGCCAAAAACAGTAGGGCTGTCTTGGTAACTGTAACAAACTCAATAAAGAGTAATTATAAAAAATATTTAAAAAGTAATGAAAAGTACTTTTCTTCTATTTTTTATTAAATATTATCTTATAGTTATACTTTAATAATCCAAGTTTATTATTCAAGATATTAAAAAGATATAATTATATACTACTTTATTAAATTTCAACTGAGAAGTGATTTTGGTCCCTAATAACAAAAAAATCACATTTACAAATTAAGTTATCTTATATACTCTTAAAATTAAGTATATAATATAAAGTCTTAAAGAATAAGAACTGTAATTATAGCTTAATAGTAATATACTATTAGACCATATACAGTTAATATACTAAGAAACATATATGCTTTTTTTATATATATGCACAAAAGACTATTTCTAGAGAAAGTAGTAATTAATTTTATCTTAGAAATCAATGTCCTTAATTAATTAAGATCTATTTCATTATACATGATAATATAAAGCCTTATATCTCTATAATCTTTATTCTTAAACATTATGACATTGTTACAACAGTACTTAGTATTTAACTTAATATTGTCTATATTATTTTAATACTCTAAAAAACTTAACTTTAGAGCTAGCCTTTACAAAATAACATGTACTAGTATTGCTTATTCTAAAATATCTAGAGTTTTTATTATCATATTACTTTCTACTAAAACATAAACTTTTATCTAATTTAATATATTAAATATCTTTAAGTTGAAATACTTTACTTTAATACCTTTTTATTTTTCACTAATAACTATAATAAGTTTTTTATATATATAAGAAATATAGTTGTAATTGTTAATTGATCTTTTGGAATAATATTATATATTTTTTATAAGGTTTAAATTAAGTAAATATACTGATTAATTTATTAATACAATATCTTTTTCTTTGAAAAATCTACAAGTAATACAAATATAATAATATAATGCTTTATTATATATAAACAATATCAAATCAATTTTGGATTTAATAGATATTACTTAAGTAATACTGTATCTTTCAATACTTTTTTCAAGTATTGTTTTTTTGTCATATATTTATTAATTAATATTAATAGTTCCTTTTTATCTATAAAAATGAAATGTTATATTTTAATAAATATATACTTACTCTTAAATATTAGTTGTAAATAGTTTTCTTTTAACTATTTGTCTAATTATAATTAAGACCAAAAAACTCAATTATTTAATTCAAGCTCAATATTGTACTTGTCTATAAATATAATTCTTTTTCAGTTTATATTAGTTTAGTCTTTATATATAAGTAAACTTAAGGTATTTTATTTATATTCTAATTTCAACTATGGCTTGTAATATTTTATTTATTTATGATATTATAATATAAAGCTCTAAAGACTAGAACTACAACTATGGCTTAGTAGTGATATATTGTTGCACTGTATATGGTTAACATGCTAAGAGATACATAATCTTTTTTTTATTATATATATATAGGAAGTTACTTCTAAAAGAAGCAATAACTAGTTTTATGATTGGTTCTACTATTAGAATTTAATCTTATTACATAAAATAATATGAAGCATCATATTTCTATTACTCTGACTATAAGAGCCTTATGATATTACTGTAACCATGTTCAGTATTCAGCTCGATATTGTTCATACTATTTTAACAATCTGAAAGATCTGACTTTAAGGTTAATCTTAACAGATATTTATATTTATTTAATATTATTTTTAGAGTATTTTATATAATAACGAAACTGTTAAGAAAGTAATATTTTAATTATTGTTTGATTAGTAATAACTGTTTTAACTGAATGTTTTTTTATTCTAAAGACTGAACTTTATTAATACTCTATAATATAGACAAGTTACAGAAAATTCTCTGAATTTTCTTAAGCTTACTTTAAGATTTACTGAATAATTAATTTATAAAGGTTAAATAACAAATTTATTCACTTATAAGTATCAGGGCTAGCCTTAAAGCTAGATCTTCTAAATTGCTAAAATAGTATGAATAATATTAAGCTAAATACTAAGTATAGTTACTATAATATTATAAGGCTTAAGAGTAAAGATTATAAAGATGTAAAGCTTTATATTACTTTATACAATATAGTAAATTTTTAATGGTAAAACTAATTACTGTTTTCTTCAGAAATAGTCTCTTGCACATATATAATGAAAAGAAGATTATATATCTCTTGGTATGTTAACTGCATACAGTATAACAGTATGCTATTACTGAGTTATAGCTACAGTCTTTACCTTTTAGAGTTTTGTGTTACAGTAAGAAAGATAAGCTATTTATAGCATTATAACTTTATATACTTATCCTGATATAATATTAGTATATCTTAATATATTGGCTATAATATCTGTATTGTATAGAAGAATTTCAGGCAAAGTTATAAAGTTATATTAAGACTAAGGGGTAGTACTCTTCTTCCTGCTTTAAGGTTTCTTTTATGTAGTTTACTTAGAAACAAAAAGAGGTTTAATGAGGCTGCAGAAATTGAGAATAATGAGGGCACTCTTTAGACTTCAGCAGTCTTTGAGTGAGTAGAGGTGTTGGAGTTATTGGAGTTATTAGATTAATATTCCCTTACCATGTTAGCCCCTAAGTTAAAGTAGCGATATGGTGGCAAACTTACTTAATATAGTGGTGAGGCCACATAATCATAAGTGCCACAAGTAGTATATAAAGGCCAGCGATGGCCATAGACTAGAGAATAGATTAAGTGTCTGAGTAGTGAGAGATGCAGTCGGCGCTGCAGCGGTGAGAGTGGAGGGTGCTTCATCAGACCTGTGGGTCTCGCAGGAGAATACGAGGGCCGGCACCAGATCGGGGTGATATTCGGAAGCCGAGTTGACAGTGGGGTATTGGGCGAGCACCTGTGGGAGGAGTATACGTTGGTGATGCAGCAGAGGGCTTGCGGATGACGCATTTCGCGGACGATTCCTAATACGCTAACGGCTCGAGGCTATCCTATTGGTTGTCTGAGGTAGCAGAGGCTGCCTGCAGCGGATCGCAGGGTTTGGCGTCCGAACGTTTCGTACGGTGAGCACAGGATGGCGTGGGGGTGCTCGTTTCCCTGCGAGGTAAGCCCGGCAGTGCGTCGGCAATGTAGGATAAGGAGTCGAAGAGTTTGGAAAGGAACGAATGATACCTTGTAAATACTATTCCCCTGGATGTTCTCCTTATGCGAAGGTGGGGGAGAGCTGGGATGCTGCGTTGGGTCTGTGGGCTGGTCCCAAGCGTCAGCTTCAAGGAGTCCAAAGGATTGGGGCCTGGATGCCCCTTGGGCGTTGTAAATGGATGTGTCTGATCAGAGCAAAGCACGACGCCCCACTGTCACATATTTTGTCTTGTAAGGTTACTGCGCTATTGAATAGCCCTGGGTTAGAGAGGATGCATTGGGGGCCACTTTGCTATTCTTATCCTCCGATAAGGTAAATTAGTGGAATAGGAGGACCACGCGTAAAGACGTGGTAGTGGGGGCCCGACGCTATTAGAAGATACAGATAGAGAGCCGGCGGCATAGGATTGATTAGGGTAGCAGCATTCCACCCAACGAGACGATGGAGGTAGGGAAGATGTCTCATGTTCCACCTGGACTGAGTTAGCCCGCATGGAGTGACGCGGATATACGGCCCTTCTCGTGGTAAGGAGTTTTCGAACCTAGGCAGATTTGGGGTGGTAGCAGAGTCCGGTGGCTCAACAGTTATTTTCTAACACACGGACAAGGCACACCAGCAGAGTTGGACGGTGTAGAGGAAGGAGGGCAGGATGGGTTTTTTCCTTCACACTGCCAAGGTTCAGGCTTGGTCAGGGGCTGGAGGTTACGAAGCAATGTACGACTGTGTTAACGGCTGCGGCTTTATGGGGAGCGCAATGATCTCTTTCCGCGGTCATTCCCTTACGTCCTCAAGATGTTACTGGGCAGGAGGAAGGTGGTATAGCATGAAGAATTTGTTGACTCCGAAAGAAAGCGTGAAATGAGGCTCTTTGATCCAAGTTCAGCTTTCCTGCAGGCTGGGGGGCGGCCACAGAGTGGTGTGGAAATACTCTTTTCCTGTGAAGTGTAATAAATGGTTAAACAGTGCGATGCGACGCGACGTGAACCATCACACCGGCATTTCAGCCCGGAAGTCCGGTATGGCCCCACTGCAGGAGTATGTCCTATGTCGTCGAAGTCACCACTACGATGGGTGAAAGCTTTGGGGGAGAGTGACACTGTCATTGTAAACATCAATTTCCAACATATTATAGTATATAGATCAGCCAAAGATATGAGATGTCGTCGATATTAAGATTCAAAACGTTACTTAAGCTCCCGGATAATTCCATCTGGCCGACTCTCGTACAGGCTGGTGGATGCGAAAATTTCCTCGCAGCTGGGTAACCGTCGGAGGAACCACATCACGAGGTGCATTATCACCAAGTACCAGGCTTTCTCTGGCAAAACCAGGCGCCATACAGCACGAATGCTGCCCAGTGATATGGCGTTTCCGTCTCGGCGCAAGCTCGAAGGTGGAGAGATGCATGTTGTAGAGCCACGGCAAGGTTCACTATAGGGCCCAACTCCGCTCTATCAACGGGGCCAAGGAAATAATCGTAGAAGATTTGCGTAAACATGCGGCCCGTCGTGGACTGGATCGGCCAAAGTGCCCCCAGTGCAGATGCTGCTCCACCGATCAAGAATAGGGATAGGAGTCCCAGTGGCTCGTCGCCTCGGAGTGAAAAATCTTGGATGCCTCCCTCACACGCGATCAACGTTACATGAGCGCTGTCCAGATCCAGCGCAGCAACATCGTTCATTGTCATTGATTCATTTGGATCTCCCAGTTCTAGGGACTGGCTTATAATGTCGTACTGGTCATATCGTCCGTGCCCGTGAAAATGTAGAAGATTCGCACCTGCTGCCATTTTTCGGAGGGATGTTACCGTAAGGAGATAATCGTTAAATACTTCATAACCTATCGAGAACATACTGAGGACTTTAAGCTTCGGTAACTATTTGACCCAGCCTGCCTAAATCCGACGGAACTAAGCAACATGAGGTACATTAGACGCCCATGTATAAATATAACCACCTAGTGGCAGGTACAGCAGTGCTCGGAAGACCTCCACCAACATAAAGAGATGTGCTGCGATATACAAAACTCCAAAGACGAGATTCCATAGCTCGGCAAAACTACCAAGCTCATCCAAAATCCCCAGCATTTTATCGGAGTAACTGCCGAGAAGACAAGGAAGAGAAATGACTGGTAAGAGGGTTGCTAGAAGAATGCTAGAAATCTGCCACAGCTTTTGCTCAATTGAGGAAGAATGTTGGGAATTAGAGAGGAGGAAGGGAACATAGGGGCAATAGGCCCTGAACTAGTAGGACGGGCGTAGCTAAACAGCACTAAAATGAGCAACAGAGACACCTTCGATGAGACCTCAATGTCTGTTAATTTACACTTATACAAGCGTCTCAACACGCCAATTTCTCAAGTCTAATTAGGAGTCTCCTTTGTCCGCTTCTTATCTTCTAAGTAGCTATGATCAACTAAGTAACCTAGGTCGTGGATTGCACACTCGTGTATAAAGTTTTCTCACTGGCCACATACACTACAATATATGAACCTTCACCCTACTATCGGTCAATTGATATGTCTTACGCTATGAGCGGCATGTAGTAATTAATTCACAGCCGAGACGAGGGACTTGTGGTGCATGTTACGGCCACATAACTCACGTAGGATAGTGTATTGCTGCAGAGCTGTCATTAATGCATGTTAAGAAGGTCTGAGGTTTCCGGCCCAGAGCGACGTGGCCATATCTACACCGCGCCCCTGTTCTCATTAGGAGAGTGGCGATCAGTTCCATTACCATAATCAATAGAGAGACAGTTGATCTACCAACCACTGTTGCGCACTCTACTTGAAGCCCCCTTGTAGCTACGAGACGTATCGAATCGTATTCTCTATTAAGCCTGCTTATCTACATTGGAAGATCCTCAATCCATCTTGCTCTAGGCACTTAGCCGCCGAGTAGCTGCTGTCCACACTGCTACCGCAATCCCTAATAGCCAGAGCTAGCCCAGCTCTGACATGTAGCCACACATACTTCACATAACGGTTCAACGCCCAATTTTAATTCTTGGAAGTATTCCGACTATATTTGGGTATCTCCTTTATGGAGTCCTTCTCTCGGCGCGGGCCGCGTTTGTAGCCTCTAGCTGCAGCTTCCTCCAGTAGCTCCTTTCCCGCACATGCTTTTCTACCCATGACAGTGTAGATTTGGGAGAGGAAGTGAGTCGGAGCACGGTTAAGTAGGAAGGGGGCGGACATCATCGCAGTAACACCTAAACAAAGAGGCCAAAGTAAAGATGTTTGGGGTCGCCGCGAATGACGGCAACACGGCTAGGGCGAGGTATACTCACTCGCTTGGTAATTACAGAAAGGGCAAGGAGGACGATACGGGGATAGTGTTTGAGCTGTCATATGAAGAGTTCGGTAAGAATTGCTTGACGGGCTGAAGGCGGCTACGAAAGTTAAAGGGAGCTTATTCTAGGCTAGCTAGCAGCTTGACAGATGATGGTGGTGATGGGGAATTCCGCCTCCTTTCCCAAATATGGCAAAATCAAACGTCTGCGCAATAACCCACTTGTCCTACGACACGCCCCCTCAGCCCTACCTCCGCTTCTAGCCTTCCTCCCGTCGCACTCTCTAGGCTCCTGACTTCTATTATCACATCAAAAATTCCCATCCCCCCCACCACCGAATATAAAACGCCACCTTTCTATCCCACCAACATTTCTCGAACCGCCCTCCGAGGGACCGGCATACGACGCCTCAAAGAAAGTGAAAGGAGATTGCCCTTCAAGTCCTGAGCATATTCCACTCATGCATCATGGATCCGTTTTTTTCCGCCGAGAGATAGGTGAAAGAGATAAACTATTCTCCTGGTCCAGTAATGGAGTGCCAGCTAAGTTGGTGTTGGTAAGCCCGGGATCAGTAGAGGTGTTTTACGGCGGAGGGCTTGCTTGCCTTTCTCAAATTCAACGGCTCCTAGACAAGACAAAGATAATAAGACGGAACAAATGAGGGGCTAGAACTAGAACTAGATTTCCTTGAGCTTCTATACCTGTCGTGTGGCTGCATTTCATTTGTTTAAGACGGTTCATCAGCGTGGTGGTTATATCTGAACTCACTCTCGAGGTTTTTGCTTTTCTTAATCTTGCTTTTCTCTCGAATCGAGCAGACTTCCCCTTTCGTCCCCGAAGATGGAGTTCATGCCTATTCTGCCCCGATTCACACGAATGTGTTTTAATTGGTTAGGAGAATTAGCCTTGCCGCAGTGTCTTCATCCATGTGAAATTTTGATGCCAACGCATCGATAGATCACGAGCAATGCCGCATTATGAATTCATATACACAAATTGCGCCTACACATTGAGAGACTTTCCCGTAGACACAATACTAATAAGATCGTATGTGTATTGTATGCACAGCGGGGGCCAATAGGTTACCGAACACATAGTGGACGGAGAACCACCAAAATGTCAACCCTACGATCAACCACCTATATTAAAAGATAGATTTGTATTGACAGCGCTCTGCCATTCGTTCTGGTAGTGTTTAAGAGTGCTTTCGATGAGAATTGCTGATGTTGTGGGGATTTCAAGTCGCAGCCGGATTCGCCCATGCGTTCGGTTACTTATTGACCCCCGCTGCACGAGGAACTTCACGCCTATCATAACTGTGCTGCAGGATGAATCACATGGTCGCTTAGTCAAGCACGCGGAAATTTTCGACCCCCTAATTGTGCCGTCGTCCCTTATTTGCTCCGTTCAGGTTTGGACTGCTGATCTGGTGATAGTTACAATTGGTTTAGAGATATCCACGTCAACAAGCGCATCAGAACATGTGTGTTTCGATGCGCTGGCATCGCTGACTCCTTGTCCTATCAGACTAACGTAAACTTACACATCCGACTCTATTCCTGCGTCCTCATTCCTTGTCTCTAGCTTTATCTTGCGGGATTAGAGTGTGGGTACAGTAGGGTATAAGGGCGTTGAAAGTCCTCCTGCTGTTTTCGGGCATGGTGATCGTCGCGGTGCCCCCTTCTTACATCCGGTGAGCTGTCGATTGGAGTCATGCTCTTAGCAAAATCACAGGCGAACTCCCGCTTGTTGTTTTACCGAAGCACCACGATGCGGAGACTGGCTTGCTCACGCGGCTACTGATATACACGAAGTTGAGTGCCCGCCTTGCTTTCATGTTAGTTCCGCCCCGCGTTTCCGACCCCTTCCTCGCGAGAGTTCTTGTGTGGGTGCCCAATCCGGCGATCTCGTATTCCGAAAGGATATGGACTGACCGGTAACTTGGGCGGTGGATCAGCGCGGCATGGGGGAAGAACCGAGTTACCGGTTGAATTGCAGATCTCCCGGAGCGCTTTGATGCACCATTGGCGATCTTGAAGATTTATTGATGCGAAGTATCATCAGCTGCTTCAACCAGGGATCAATGGAGAGCTCCCCAGAATCTTCAAGTCTACGAGTCCTTTGTCGGCCCGTGGCCTTTGAAATCACAGACTTTGGGTTGTGCACGGCTCCGTCTACGACCATAGCTTTTGAAAGTGAGTGAAATGTTTAGCTGGTTGCACCAGGGCCAGTCCATCACGGCGTACAATCATTATGCACAAAGATGAGAGCGCGCCAGCATGGAAAGGTGATTTCAAATATTTGATTTGAAGGTCTCTTGCACTTCTGTCCTCTTCGCTCGCCGTATGATCCGGTGTGCGAATTTCCTGCAAGTGCTCCTCTGGCCCACGATTCGGTCGGTTGCCAGCCTGGCTTTGGCCAACATATTACCACCGGATGAGGCTTATTTTGAGAGTGCGTCACACTTAAGAAATGGACAGGACCCGATTGTGAGGAGCTGGGAATTCGACCGTGACGCTCTAATCCCTGGCTATTTTAAATTCTACGTTTCAACAACCCCTATTCCGATTCAATTCACGCTTTTTGTTATTAATACTATTCAATTTATCTTGACGTTGCCTTAGCACGTGTTTCTTGCAGTCTTTTCATAGCCGCTGAGCCCCAAAATGCTGGACTACTTTCCTCCCGGTCACTCTCCTTCCAGTTCGTCCCGGACTGAAATTAAAGAAAGCTTTCTAACACCTAGTGACGACAGTCGTGATACCCAAGGTGGGTACGCCACAAGCTCTTTCCAGAGGCCTGGTCTGGTTCAGTCGACTCCGGTTCATGGGACACTCGTGGTTACGGCTGGGAACTCGGTCGGTCTCGACGGAGAAAACAGCGTAGACTGGGGAAGTTTTTCAACTCCAGGTAGCGGCAATGATGATACCCAGGATGGGCATGTAGAGGATGATTCGCCGGGAACAACCTTGGTTCGGTCATCTGAGGCTCATGACACCTCTGCGGTCACATTTCAGAAATCGGTCGGTTTCAGTGGACCAAACAGGCCTGACTCGAGAGTAAGGTTATGGATTACACCACGGCATAGATTCCCAAGCAACGTAAACACTTCTCAGGAAGATCAGCCCTTATCAAGTGAGCCGTTCGGACCCCAACCAAGGTACGAGATTGTGGTATCGTCGACGTGTCAAGGACAATGCGCGAGGGAATTATTCGGAATTGGGGATGTCTTTCCCGCAGGAGAGTCTACAGTACACAATCATGCGTCGAATAGCACCGCTGCAGGGTCGAGTAAATCGGTAGTAAGAACGAACCATCTACCTGTCGGTCTAGAACTGCCTCCTCAAAAACAAGCAAGGACTAGGCAGGCCAACTCGCGTCGGAATTCAAATACCGGTTCCAGACCTTGCCGTGGGTCGGACAAACAACATGGGCCCAATAGAGCTAACTATATGCGAAGTACTTCTACACCGAATGCCCTACCCCTGTCTAGGCGTCTATCTAATGGTACCACGTCGACAAAAAATGGCAAGAACGTCGGCGGGCGCACGGGTAGGTTGGAAAAGAAGAAAAGGATAAAGGCTGAACAGATCAGAAAAGGAGATGGACAATGCTTTCGCTGTTTCAAATTGAAGGGAGGCGTAGGAAGTCCCTATCTGATTCTTTCTTTATCCGTCACTAATCGAAGATATTTAGTGCTCCCAAAGACCAAAACGTTGTGATGGTTCCCTGAGGCCAGACCCTTATGATCCTTCCCTAGGGCCAGACCCTTGTGGTCCTTGTTTAAATAAAGATCCATTTAAGGTCACCCAGTGGATGGGCAACTGTCATTGGAGGACGCCTTTGGCGGGTATAGTGGCTGTGTTCCTACCTGGTAAGCTCCCCGGAACCATGATCGCTTTTTACTAACTGCTGGCTATGCACAGAGCCTCTTGTTGCGCACTATCGTCACGAAAATCTCGAAAGCTGGCTAGCTGAAGCCCTCGTTCTAGAACATGGGTCGGGACCACATTTTGAGGTTCAATTAACCTGGGGAATTGGCCAACCCCTAGTAGTGTGGGTGGAAGAGGTGACCTTATCAGAGTCCTTTGGAGAGGCGTCGACATGGCACCTTGACGAGCAGAATTCAAGCCACAAAGAAGTTAGAGAGGCCTCCGTACCGTTGAAAATTCTCGGCGACTCACTCGACAGCATCCCAGAACTATTCGAACTTCATATGAATCAACTGTTACGTGAGTCGCTTGATGAGGTCCCCAAACTTTTGTACGAAAATGTTGGAGTGAGTGAATTTCAAAGAGATCTCTTGAAGCTTATCTTTGATTTCTATCAGACACCGTTTGGACAGGTTGTTATCCCATTCCCAATTCTAACTTAACTCGTCCCTAACTAGCTCTGGTTAGACTAGAGAATCACTCACCGACGCCATAAAGATGCTCATACTTACTTTGTTCATGGGTCAAACATTGCACTTGACCAAGGAATCGAGAAAGGCATCTGGCCGTGAACTTTGGACATGGGCAGCTCAAACGCCCAACAAATATCCCACTCCAAGAATTGGCCAACGCCAGTTCAAGCAACGCGTGTATCCTCTGCTGAAAAGTGCCATAGAGACGGCTCTGAACGGCATCCACGATCTCCTTTATCACTCTGACAAGACAACCTGGACCACAGCCTTCGCCATGTTAGTCCTGCTGGGTTTCGTTTGTGAAGATCTTCAAGATAGTATAATGCTCAAGGCCTGTTCTGAGGCAAATGAGGGGAGCGATTACCCGACATACTACGAAAAACCTCGAGAAAACATTAAAATACTAGAAGAACTCGGTTTTGGGATTCCCCTCGACTTCTTCAATCAGGCCTATCGCCAAGCTAAGTTCAACCCCCTTGGAGGGATATTCTCAGAAAGCGCAAAAGAGGGTTTAGATGAAGATTCCATAGTATTTATCGAGGAAGTTCGAGCGCTCCTACGGAGTGAAGGTATAGGAAGTCCTTACCCTCACACCCAGAATTTGGACTCTCCTTTTGGTCGATATTCTCTTGACTAACACTAGAATTGGTGCCGCAGAGTCCCAAATTCCCCATGATCTCGCCATTCAGGATATTGCGCCGGAGGAATTTTGCCAGAAGAACCGCTTGAGACTGGTCAAGAAGATCTTTGAGCAACCATACGCGCGAATGAGCCCCTACTCAGTTCCAAGCCAGCCAATTTCGATCGGCAGTCAATAGTATTGCCCTATGAATCAGAAAGCTCTCGAGGCTCCTATTTGGTTTTACCGGTCGAATCATGCCGCAAACACAACATTTGAGCTGACACGGTCGCACGCGTAAGAGGTTCTAAAATGAAAATCGGAGAATCTCCTTGCGTATGTACACATTTGCCGTTCGTGCATTCGGACTGCAAGCGCTAGAGATGTACGCGCAAATTAGCATCCCCTCCTTAGTCTTTGCGATTCGGCTGTCACATTCATTTAGCCCAATATCCCACAGGTTCGGGACAGAAACGACTGATCGCGGCCCACAGTTTGCCTTGTATTTTTTTTCTTTAATTTCTTACGGCTGGCGAAGAATCTATGTGGGATCTTCTTACGGACATGTTACGAATGGCACTACGAAACAATCCCCACTCTCTCTCTCCGTTTTATGAGTCTCGTATGCGCTTTGTTCATTCAATTTTGACCGCATTTACCTGTGAGATTATGGGTCGGCCAGACTGTAACAGCTGGAAGTTAGTTCTGCCTTCGGAGGTTGGTTGATAACGGAGGATTAAGGCTGTCTGATTCATGCAAGTGGTAATGTATTACTAAGTTCGCAGTCACGTGGAGCTTATTTCTTTTTTCTTCTCTTTGATGTAGGACTACGATTGCATGCAAAATGGACTGCTGTCACGATATAGAAAAGTCGCTGTGGAACATTCTACCATTCCGATAAAGGCGGGTAACATGCAAGCGAGAGGCGATTTTCGTGGACCGTACGGAGTACAATATACGTTGCGCCTTCAAATGCGCATCCTCACGCACGAGTAATAAAAATGCTCAAAAACAAACCAGATGATGAGCTAACAGCTAAGCTACCCGGTATGACATCAAACAGCGTTTGTAGCAGTTGTAAAAGGTCGCGAGGCGGTGTACGAAGATATGATCTTGTTGATATATTTACGGCGGGTCAATTCAACGAAGACCGTCAAGTTTGCCAAGCTTTCCACGTCGTCAGGTGATAAGAGTACGCCACAGAATGTGGCTTAGGCATACGCTTGGGGTTTACTAGCACTTGCTGCTTTAGAGGGTTATAACTTACGGCATGCCCTTTCGGCAAACCTCAAGATTTTTTCGGAACAGAACAGCGGTAAACATCCTCTTGCGAAGCAGATTCTGCCAGGTGGTCCTAGAGGTTTTAGTATACCACATAGAGTGACTAGGCTGAAACTACTGGCCACTAAACCGGCCATCAGTGGCCCTGACATACACAACCACCAAAAAGCCGCCTAAACACAACAAACCCCCAGACAAATAAAAACAGAGATTAGACGGGGTTCTCGTACCCCATTCACAACCCTCCACCCTCCATCCACCAACTTACTCCCTCCTCCCACCCGGACCCCCTTCCCCCCTAAACAACCGCACATGCACCCCCTTCCCCGGAAACAGCGTAAGACTCAACCCCTTACTAATCTCCTCCATCGGCCTCACAGCCTCGATGTAACTGTATCGCTGCAACATACGGACCACCATGTATGAAGCCCCCGCGAGGGCGAATTGTTCTATTGCGATTCGGAGCCAGTCAGTAAACTTCCTTCCCCTTCAGGAAAAAAAAAATCGGAAAGGGAAAAGGGAAAACTCACGACCAAGACAAATCCTCGGCCCCCCATTAAAAGGCAAAAACTCCCACCCCACCTTCCGCCCCTCCCAGCGCTCGGGGCGGAACTCCTCCGCATCCTCCCCCCACAAATCTTTCCTCCTATGCATCACGTACACCGGATACGGCACGATCTGCCCCTCTCGCACAGCGACGGGTTTATCCCCTTCCGGCCCGCCGCCGGTAGGAAGTACCGTATCCCTAACCGCCACGCGGAAGTTAAGCGGGACTACCGGATACAGGCGTAGGACTTCGTTCAGGAAGTGTTGGAGGTAGCGACATCCTTTTAGTTTTGAGAAGGTGATATCTCCTGGATAGTCCTCTTCGTCGGTGGCAGGGGGAAACGCGGCGAGGACTTCCCGGCGGAGTTTGGTGAAGATATCTGGGTAGCGAGGGAGGAGGAGGAACGACCAGCTCAGGAGAGAGGCGGTGGTGTCGCGGCCGGCGAGGAGGGTGTGTAGGACGTGAGAGCGGAGTTCTGTTGGGTTTTGCGTGGAGAGAGCGAGTTCGTTGAGGAGGACGTAGCGTTTCTTTCCTGACGCGTGGCGCGTCTGGTGGTTATTGTCTGGGGTGAGGGGGCGTTGTTTTTTTTCGTCGTCCTGCGAACTCTCGGGGGGAGTCCGTAGCGCGAGGTCGACGTAGTGGTCTACGAAGCGGTGAGAGATCGCTATTGCGTTTCGGGTCTTGCGGCGAGTTGCGCTGCCGGGGAGGGTGAGGAGCGGCCAGAGGAAGGATGGGAAGCGGAGTTGCCAGCTTAGGAAGTCTTGGGCGTATGTGAATGCTTCTGCGAAGCCGAGGTCTTTTTCTGGTGGGGCGCCGCCGGTTGGGAAGGAGGTTGAACTTGATTCTGGGATCTGGGGGCGGAGGGAGGAGGAGAAATGTGAGCTGGTTGTGCTGGCGGTGGGGGAGGTTTCTTTTTCTTTAATCGCAGTGAGTTGCGAATCCGTCGACTGTCCAAAAAGGAACTCCGTTGCCGTATCAAGAGTAAACCGGTAAAAAAGATCCATGAGGTTAACCTCCTTCGTCCACCCCCCATCCTCCTGCTCCGGAATCGCCTGGAAAAGATTCTGCACGTGCTTCTCCGTCGCATCAAGGTCGCTAATCTGCTCCCGACTAAACTGCGGCCTTATCAACATCCTCGAATGCTCCCACTCCTCCCCATCACTTGTAAAGATCCCCTCCGGCCCCAACAACGGCGCGAAATTCTCCCTCCGCTTCGAGCCCAGAGAGAAGTCCTCAAAGCGCAGAGACAGGATCGTCTGGATGTTTGCGGGTTCGGCGGTGTTGAGGACGGGACCGACGAGGCCGTAGAACGCGTTCGTCCAGCCGTAAGTTTCGTATTGTGGGACGATGAAGTCGTCTAGGATGTCTCCCTTGAATGTGACGAAGCGGATGAGGCGCTCGATGCCGTAGGGGAGGATGTTGGGTTGGGCGGGGGGATCTTCGCAGCCGTTGGCGGCGGCGAAGGCGGCGAAGGCACGGTTTCTGCGGTGCTTGAGGAGTTGCGAGTAGATGGTGCGTGCGAGAAGGAAGATGGCGAGGGCGTAGAGGATGGGGGTAGAGATAGGAAACGTCATAGTTTTTTTTTTGCGCGCGAATGGAAGGGATATATGGATATATTCCTTTCTTCCCCCAGAAAAGACTGGGTGACCCTCAGGAATAAACCAAACCAAATTTTGACACGGTGGGAAATAAAGAGATTTGAGGAAAGAGAGGAACAGCCTTTTCAGATTCGGGGTGCAGCCTTGTGAGATATATGAACGTGATGTATCTTTCAAATATCGGACCTTTTTTTGTCCGTGCCCGCTGTTTACGAGAGCTTGCGTAACCAAACCCCTGTCTCTCTCGACCGGTCGGTCGGCATGCGATGGGTGTGTCCGCCCGGTCTCCTACGGTAGCGATAGCCGTGGCCTAATGTGTGTGCGCGTGTGTGGAATGCAGTTCCCCGAGGCTAGTCGGACTGTCGGGTATTTCCGAGCGGGACACATGGGGCTCCGCACCGTTTTGCGGCTGAATGGTTGATGTAGGTGTTGTAAAAAGGATCGCTAGGAGACGCTTCATTCGTATTCTAGACTATGGCCATCGCTAGCCTCTATATATGTTAAGTGGGTTCGCCACCACATCGCCACCCCAACTCCAACAGTAGGTCATAGCTCGTATGGAAGATAGGCGACGAATGAGGTGCAAGGGCAGGGATTTAAGCTCCGAGGCATGCCAGGCTTTTTTTTCTTTTCTCGGTTCGGCTGGGGGCTTGGCACATAGTGGAGAATGTCATCGATGGGATACCCCTGTCTCTGCTCGACGACTTGGCCATAGCGTCATAGTTAAGCAACCTACACAGTACTGCGTACTTGTAAATGCAAGATGTGAGCGAAAGGGCCTCTGAATCTGGGGGATTTTGATGCCGTTTCCAAAGCTCCACCGCCGGCCTCTTGCCACCTAATACTACTCGTGAAGATTAGCGACTCGCTAATGGACACGCTAAAAAAGGGTAGTCTTAAGCAGTATGTTGAGAGTCGTTTACCTAGATAGGGTTAGCGGTGTTGGCTGGACTTACGATCTTGGGGTGTGACTAGGCGGGCCCTTTGTGTTCGGTAGAGGAACTTGAGGGTCCTCGAGTTCGCGTCTTCTAAGAGGCATGGAATCCAGCAACTTAATGCCATCCTCCACTATCCCGTCTCCTCCATTGTTGGCTGCTACTTGCTTTCGTCATCTCAACAGCCGAGTAATACCGTTACCCGGCTTACGCTTAAATTGCTTGTCTCTATTAACTACCCTTTCGGAAGTTGTCTATCGGTTACGTCGCCGGCAGCCTGACTACCCTTAATCACATCGCTCTTAGGCGGGCGAGGATATGTGAAACCAGTTTTGAAATCTGCAGTAAATTTTGAACGCTTTTCTTCTCCTTTGGTCTTTCTGTCCAGGAGCAAATGAAAACAGTTCAAATCCGCTCCCCTCCAACGTTCTTGTCGTTGAAGAACCAATCCCGAATGCCTCTATTCAAGGATGACAATAGCCTTCTCTGACACCAGTTTACCAACATATCTCTGATCGTTATTTCTGCAAATGAAATCTTTACACTCTACCGTTCTGACATTGTTTTGGTCAGTCTCCCCACGTCCCCTGCTCTCGTACTCTTGAATTAAGCCTTGTACACACCATCTGATTCGGCGTTCAACCTTATCGTCCGGAACGGTAACCTTGATGCCGTCGGGGGTCTCAGCCTCCATGGCGGTCGGATCGAACAGATCCCCTGGCATATACAGCACCATTTCGTAGTGCCTCGGGTCGTTAAGAAGCAGCTGAGCACGCAGCTTGAAGCATCGATTGAATAATTCCTCTATGTGTGCTACAGTCTCCAGCTTGATCGGGCCATCGAACAACGGCTGAAGAATATCCACTAGGTCGAGGGTCAAGCTGCGCGCTTTCGCTGGGAGTTTGTACTTTTGGAAATGCATATCTTCTATGATGAGGGCGCGGTGAGCGGCGCGATCGATATTTCTGAGAAATTTAGATGATCCTAATGGAAGAGATTAGCTACGTGTAACTGGGCGGAATTCCCTCACATTGCGATCTATGATCTACAGACTTACCATATCTCTCTATCACGTTCTTGTACTGCTCTAGAAGGGGCGATCCTCGGGATAATGACACCCAGAAATCTGAGTAGAATATCCAATCGCGTAAGGCTGCTGACATCAAGGTGCGTACTGCGAGTCCTGTTTGGCTTGGAAGATTCGAACTTGAGCCGATGTTTCTCTGAACTAGGAGGTAGAGCTCAGGATGCTGCTTTCCGAATCCTTCAGGGCTAGGCCACCTGATAGAGTGCTTGCCGCTACGAATTAGGCTCCTTGCGATCTGCTTGATGCTATGATTCACTGAAGATAGCTCGCTCCAGATATCTACCGACCCAGAGTCTCCGCCCATGCGGGACTGTTGATCAACTGGAATATCGAACGCCTGTATCAAAGCCACCAGCTCGTCATTTCTCAGAGTCAGTTTGTGAATGATATCATCTTTGTTGGTTATAGAACGATCAAAACCCTGCCCGAAGTTAGGTGGTGGGAGGCCGTTCCTGTGGGTTCGGAGCCACGCATTCTCCTTCTCGAGAACCTCAAGTCGATCGTTTTTCTCTTCAGCTAAGACTCTAGACCTGCGCAATTTCTCGATTTTGGCCTCTAGCTCCGAGATATATTTTTGTTTATCATTTGTGGATAACTCAAGTTCCATCTCAAGAGCCTTGATTTGGGTGTTTTTTTCCCTTTGCAACGCTCGAAATGCTCGAGACTGCTTCTCCAAATCTGTAGCCTGAGCAGACAAGGTTTCTGCACATTGTTCAAGCTCCTGTCTAGTGCTCTGTAAACTCGAATCACTCTCTTGCAGAGACAGTTGAAGGTCTTCAATTCTCTTCTCACTCTGAAAAAGTGCCTGTTGCCCTCTACTTTTCTCTACCTCTGCTGTATCCAACTGTTTAATGAGATCTTGTTCAGTCTGTGTGCCTTTGCAAGGTCGCTCCTCCGCGCTCCAGGGTGCAGAAGAATTGTGTCGCTTGAGACTAATTGCCTGGTACAGCCATATATTTAGCAATTCAATCGATCACAAATAATATGATACAGAGTAACAGGACCACTGACAGCATACAAAGCAGCCGTCTTTGTCTTTTTGGCTTCATGACCTTCCGTAGTAGTATCCCACCTGCGCTTTAGATATGGCTTAGGAGTTGAAAGGGGGCGACTTCGGCGGCGTGTGCCATCTATGATGTTGCTCTCGTCTATCTTTAGATTTATTGGATTGTTGGTGGCAGTTATTTGCCTTCCCTCTTCAACTATCGCCCATCCTTTCCATCTCTGCTTGGATGTTTCTTTGCCTGGAGGCAAGGTAGATGTTGCTCTGTTTCGTAACACACGAGTGGTCTGTACCCTCCTGCTTGTCGGTGTCGCGGTTGGCATTGGTCAGGACCCGTTTAGTAACTTCGGCGGTATATTCGCAGGCGGACCCTCGGAAATATATATTCAGATAGCACTGTGAATCCAAGTGACTTTAGCCACACTATTCTTGGTTTGGTCAAGATGTCGTTCAATGTGTTTCGCTTTCTTGTGAACTCTCGCAGGTGTTCGGCGGCGGCTTTGGTGTGTGGTTTTGCAACGGGACAGTATCTGGAAATTTTCTGGATGAGCATCAGTCCATTCAAGTACCTCGATGCTGTCGCTCTCTCCTCCGTTCGCCTGAGTAGCCGACAGATCTCGCTTTGGTAATTCCTTGTTCCTGAGTCCGTTTGCCCATCAACGGTCGGGCATGGAATGAATAACGCTCCAGGCGGCAACGAGGCGGTGCTGTCGCCATTAAGGATCTAGCAACGGGATGTGGCGGGAGAAGTCTCCGCAGGCCAAGTTATGGCTGCGTCCAGTTGGTTGGTACCAAGTTCGAAACACCCTGCGCCTCACCTTTACCGGCGAACGACCAATGCAGGTATGTGGCACAGAAACACCAACATCCCTGATCGCCATGCCTAGCAATGCCACACACTTAGTACTTCGTACTTAAGAATAGAATGTCCAAGCAGTTGGTTTATGTTGGAGTTGTTGGGGTGGCGATGTGGTGGCGAACCCACTTAACATAGTGGCGAGGCCACACAACCAGAATTGCTACATGTAGTATATAGAGGCTAGCGATGGCCATAGTCTAGAATATGAATGAAGCGTCTACTAGCGATCCTTTTTACAACAGTTTAACCAGCAGCGAAATAGCAAGTGGTCCTTATCGGCGGTTTCGCCGCATCACCGAGTCTGCGTAGCTACTTGAAAGACCAACTTGCCTCAATTGATCTAGTCCGCCTAAAAAGCCCGTAAGCGTGACGTCAGGGAGGAAGCGTGCTCGTTAGCTAACTAAGTATACAGCGATGTCGCAACAACTGTGGCGCACGGCGCTGTCTTTCGAGCCTTGGACAAAGAAGGAGGACCTCGACGCGAGATTCTGTCCAGATATGGTTTTCTTCGGAGAGAAGAACGGATCCAGAAGGGATTCCTGCTCATGTTGGCGTGCATTCCACATACCAAAAACTGGATGGAAAGCGCTACATCACTAGCTGCATTCATTGGCTGGTCAAGAAGGTAAGACTTATGCCCAGTGTAGTCCTATTAGGGATACTCACATTAGCTGCAGGGCGAAGTTGTTCCTCCAAAGAAAACGTATTCGCTTGAAGCGTACCAGATATTTCGAGCAAATACAGAAATGATTGTAGAAGAAAAACTCTACGTCTCTGACACAAGCACAGAGTCCCACTACAAACTCACTCATCCTAACAACAAAGTGTTGAAATTGATGCGCGAACCAATGGGTTCCCATGGCGCGGAATAGGGGCAAGCCAGTTTGTACTAGCTCCTATTCGGTCGGCTTGGCACTCCGGCGCCCAACGAGAATTTTTTCCTTCCGCTCACTTCTCTCTTAGAGAGAGACCGACAGTTGTACATAGCAATGTATCTATTCTACACATAATCTTCAGCACAAAGGTTTGTGTATTCTGACGCAAGCTTCGCTTAGTAGAAGCTAACAACAGAGCTTTCACAGGAGCGGAAGTTGCTGGCACGCTCGAAGTAAACCTGACCAGTCTCAAAGACGAGAATAAGATTCAGCCGAGGAAAGGACCGAATGGCAGCTACTATCACGTCGAGTTTGAACTAGTAATTGAGGTCGATGGGCGCAATATGAAGTACTCATTGCTATATCCGCCGAAGGGGGATTGCAAAGAGGAAAACCAAATCAGTATCGCGGCAACTTTCAGGCCGGGAACGGACTGACAAGGGATTTTACCTCGGAAATACGCGAAAGAGGAGTTGCCGTCAGCAAAATCAAGTAACAGCAGGCAAGGAAAGATACCGATCCGAGTGAGAATGAATTCGAAGGGTGCACTTGTGCTGGCCTCATGCAGTTTAGCGAAAGCAGTTGTTGCTATCTCCTGTGTACCTAGTACCCCACGCAAGGCTCTGTTTATCCCATACTGTCCTCTGCAACTTCCGAGAACCGAAAAAATCCGATAGATAGATAGATACCCGCCATTCCCGCCACAATTCCCGCCACAAGCTCCAAACCCAAAAAAAAGTCGCCCCCCTTCCCCTCCTTGCCCCATCCCGCTGTTCCGGAGTGCTAGCAAAGCCGCTACGGTGGTCGTCACGACCATCCAGCTCTCCCTCCCCCCTCGTCGTTAAGGCCGCGGCCTTAACGCTCCTTACTCAGGCCCTTGAAAAGTTCCTCCCCTTTAGCCGAAACGAGCTCCCAAAGGTCCCTCACCCCTGGATAAGGCTCCGCCCAACCTTCGTGAGTTCCATTCCCGCAGCGAAGAGTATTATGGCCAACAGTGCCTTCGGGAACCTGGTCGGAAGCCCCATGGGACATTCCCCGGAAGCGGGGTCAGGAACTACCTTCAACCCCCAGTATAATAACCGAAAGGGTTATTTACTTCGCTACTAACTTGTTGTCAATTTTATTTCCTCGGATACTACTCCGTACTCTTGCCTCAGCGAGCCCAGTCCCTTGCTCGGCGCAAGCGCGCGCTAAGCCTAAAGAGGCAACACTCTCACAGAGGGCCTGAGCGCTGGATGCAGCATTTATTAGCACCATTGAGAAGTTTAGCTGTGAACACCACATAGCTCATTGAATTCAACCGAGCTGCTCTAATAGCACCATATAATTAACAATAACTCCACTAAAACCACATATTACTAAAATCTAAATATATAGAAAGATTGCCTAAAGTTCCTTTTTATAGAGTATTAGTTAATATAATTAATACATTTTATATGGCTACTCTATTTCACTAAATACTATAGTAAAGATTTATTAAGTAACTATCTGCTGCTAGAAAGAGAATCATACCTAATTTACCAACTTAAAATTTTAGTTGCAAAAGAAAGTTTAAAGGGAGGAAAATATATATATGGATGAACCACTAATAAGAAAGTAGATATGTGGATTTGTGATTGTTTTTAACATATATAGGTATATAGTGTCACAGCGGTGCCAAGGCCAAGCTTCGGCGACCTGGCCACTGAGACAAGCAATAATCAGGTTACTCCAGGCAACACCAGTGGTACCTAGGTAAACAAACAAGAGGACGGGAAGTACCGCCGAAGCCTTTTAAACCCGATGAGCGGCTTACTGTAGACTGCTCATCAGTCAAAAACCCTTTGTATATACACTACATTCATAGTGCTCTTCTAATAACTCTATTGCTACTGTCATTGACTTACAAAAAGCTTGCCCTACGTGTACCAGTGACGAGAGGCCCACCAGTAGCCCTAGTACCCACATAAGCCTTCTATCGCTCTACCTGTGACGATCCGGTGCCTGCGACCACCGATGAGTATACTCACTATCACATATAGGCTTAATAGTTAGACAACTATACAACCAGAGTTAGGCATCTTTAACTAACTTTAGGTGTTTTGTTAGGGAGCAGCCAGTGTCAACTGGAAGCAAAGTCATTGCTACACCAAGTATGCACATCCAGCGCTTAGGCCCTAAAACAGAGAATAATTCCTTTGGGGTTAACTTCACGTGTAAGCGTGCTCTGTCATGGGCCTGAGCTTGCTGAGGTAACCGTACTCTTGCTTCAGCTAGGCTCAGGCCTGTAATAGCATTGCACTTACGTGTGGAGTTAACCCTAAGGGGGTTATGCTCTGTCATAAGGCCTGAGCGCTGGATGCTGCAGTTTGGTATATTGAAAATTTCACTCAGTGATAAGGAATATGTTGCAAGTGTATATTTGATACTGAAGTTATACTTCATCTTACCATTATAAGGAAACGTAGATATTGAATATCAACGCTCATAATATGGTTTCAGAACCTTCGTTGTCACCTCTATTGTCTATCATTAGCATGGTTGATCCATCTGAGACTTTGGCTTAGTCTATTTAGGCTGAACAAAGTTCATCAATATCGTCTTTAAGACACAAAATCTGCAAATATTAAGAGTATCTAAGCCTAGCCAAAAATCTCAAGAAAGCTTCAGATTACCTTGGAAACAAGTTTAACCTATCACCAACTAAGTATATCAGGCTATTATTTAGCCAAACTGATAAAGGTAGTAGAGTTCAGCAGAAACACTTTATTGAAGCGGCCTATACTAGCTCCAAAATTATTCAATACCTGCAAGCTCATCTGGCGGCTTATGTTGAAACTTTAAATATTCTAGAATGGGGAATACAAGAGCTCCGGAAAGATATAGCAAGGCTAGATGAGTTTAAACTTTTTAGTGAATACCGTGCTTCAGACAAGGACATTGTCTCTATTGAAAATGCAGCTCTATCAGCGATGATAGCGGATGAAGTACCTCATATATCCTATCTACTCCATGCATTTTTAGAAACCCTTCAATCTCCAGGGTTACTATCTCATTCTAGTCATATAGTCATGATCCTAGCTATACTATGCTACTCTTTTTGCCCTTATGGTAGCATCAACTTACCAACATTGATAGGCCTCTATTTATATTCAAGAGAGGTGAAATGAGTGGTTATAGAACTTCTCCATCAGCTTAATATTACTGTCAGCTATGACACAGTTATAAACAATATTAGGACACTTTCGAAAGACTCCGCAAATGCTGCTGCTGAAGTGAGGCAGGCTCCAAATGCTATTACCATTTACGATAACTTCAAGCAAACTGAGGGTGTTCAAGAGCAGAGAATAGAAAGCAATAGCTCCTTTCACTCTATTACGGCTAGTGAGGTCTTTGAAGGCCTCAAGATACCTTCTAATGGTTTAGATCAAGACATGTTAAATCCTCAAGCGGTAATTACCATCCAGTAAGTCTTATTTGTACCTGGTAACTGCAGTAACGAAATTAGGGAGCAGGTAAGTTACCCAGAGTAATACAGACATAATCTAATATTCTATTAGTAGGCTTCATACTTTTTTATATTTCAAGCAATCTGTACTGCGTTTCCTGAAGCAATAAATAATATATATCGTCTAGAGTCACCTTCTCACCCTAATATGCCTAAAATTAACATCTTATAACCATGAAAGACAGTTCACCACCCTCTTAACATGATTCCTTATGACGAAAGCATCAATTCTAATAATCTAGCAATCCTAAACAACATCTTTTGGCGGAAGTATCGCTGCGATAAGAGTAGCTCTGTGAACTGGCTGAGTCTTGCATATGGTGACCAAAAGACTATACAGCATATCTGCACAATTAAATGCTGCCATGAGCGCTCTATGGAACCTTATAACAATCTTCAATGGGTCTTGCCAATTCCAGCTCTCTTTTACCTCAAAATGAATTACTTGTATATGATATCTCGCTCTCATTTCGGCGGCGGCAGTAATGGCCAGTCTACCTTATACCATGCTATAAACTTCTGGCAGCGAAAGAAGATTAGTAAAGAGGCTTCAGACTTCTTTGTTTTAGAGGAACTCGTCATTCATAGCTACCAGGCGAGAATATACACAATCTTCTGGGAATTACTTGGTAAATCAGAACTTGGGAGTGACGCTGATACTATTAGGAGTATAGTTAAATCCTTGGACTCAATGGTAGTTACAAAACTTCTACATAAGACACAGTATTTTATTGTTGTCAATTGATATACCAGTAACGAAGAGTTATAAAACCACATTCGTTTCATCAAATTGGCAGAAGTATATCAACTACTAAAGTACACTATTAAGTATGGTAATATTAGTTTGATCTGACTGACTATTGATCAATGCTGTATTTTCTTCAATGGATCAAGCTAGCATAAATACACCTTCAAAATGCTCTATCTGCAGGGGCTACTGTCAACGTCTGCTATAATGTTTACACTTCAAAGAGCTATACTATCTAATAGTTTGGTAAACTTTATAGGGCTCTCAGACAGCTGGCTCAAGATGGACCAGATGATAGAGTGTCGCAATAGTGACATGAAGAAGATTTTTAAAGCATGCTGAAGTTTCTCATTAAACCTCAAGCACCTATTTGAATACTGCTTATTGAATTCAGCATACTTCACCACCCTCAATGCAAGCTGCAGTAGGCTTTCGAGGTTACTCAAGTGAAAGATACTTATGTAACAAAGTTAACTTAACAAGACATTTTGGCCATGATGGAGTGACTTGCAAAACGTTTAATCACCTGTATTTCGAATAAGCAATCGAATCATATAGTTTCTGACCTTCTGAACGAAGGAGCTAGCTATCTTGCAAACGAGTCCTTATCTAAGTTTAACAATCGATATCAAGCAATTGAAGAAGACAAGAATAATAGCAAGTTTGAAGATACGCTAACTAGTTTCTTCACTAACGGTCTTGCTGAAGGATACTACTTGTTCTAATCTTGAAACTCATTCTCTCTTTGTTTTCTGAAGCTGCTTCCCTGGTGTTGAACCTACAGCATTTACCGGTACCTCCGCTAGAACATTTCGTCTACTGCCTTGAGAAATAGACTCTTTAATACTAAGTCTTCCTCCTCACTCGCACCCTTACCTATACTCTCTCTCTCAACTATATTCGTTTCTTGAGATGCTTTGAGGTATAGTAGCTTTGCAAGCTTTCTGCAGAACATGGACAACCTCCTTACTGTACTCATCTATCCAAGCCCACTTTCCTTGGATGGCCTCATGCAACATAAATACTGAATCGATGTTACCGGCTGATCTCACAACTTCTTTTATAGTTGCTTTACTCATGATAATTGTGAGATCAATATAATTCATGGATTAAAACAATATACTGGCCTTCAACTCTCGCCAGGTAAGCAGTGTCTTTCTTGCCTCAGCAGCTATCCATGAGGTTGATTTTGCATTGCGAAAAGTCTCTTTAGCTACTGGAGACCATGGTATATTAATAGTAAAGCATTAACTACAACAAGCATTTAATTGTTAATGCTGCGAAACGTCTTTGCCAAAGAATTTCAATGTATCCTTTCAAATATAGTGTCTACTATTGATAAGCTGCCAGAAACTATCTGAGAGTTGCAATCACCTCTCCATGTTTTGCCTGGCCTTCTTACTAAGTTTGCAAAGCTTTTCTTGTTCCAGCAAGGTTGATAGTAGTACTAGAAGGTTTACATCAGGGGTCTCGTTGAGCATGGATCCTTGCAGCAACTGACTTGATACTTCTAATATAGGGGCTTGCTGTTGAGTAGGGTCATCTTTCTTGAAACACCAACCCTCAAGCAGCTAGATAAAGTGACCATTAACATTTGAACTTCTAGATGCTCTACTTATTAATTGAATCAGAGAATATATGCTCGATGGCTGCCTCTATTGGATTATGTGCCTGATATTAAGATTGTTAATGCCCATCCCCATGGCATCTATGACAATGATAATATGATGGTAAGAGCTATACTACCAAGTCGAATCTGCCTTTACGAACTTTGTGAATATGGCATACTTATCTGGTTCCATGAGTTTAGAATAATAAGCTTGAATAGCTAGAGCAAACATTGCAGATGTATATCCAGATTCTATCAGCCACAATATTACCTGGCAAACTGTAGCTTTGATGTTAGCAATAGAATCCATGTATATAATAGTCTTTGGTATTTGAAAGAGACACTGTCTGCTCTGTGCAGTCTTGTCATTTGCAACGACTCCGAATGCTGCACTAACTGGCAATACAATGAAGTGGAGGTTTTGGAGGCTGTTTAATAAGTAAAGCATCTTGCAAATAGTAAAGATGATGTTAGAGCAGTCAATCAATGTTTTTATTACCTTGACATCAGTGAAGCCTGTGAGTTCCTTTACCTCCTCAAGCATTCTTGAATCTAGTGTAGCTGACATGCCAAACCAGAGTATCTTATGGCTAATTAAATTATGCAGAATACTAAGTCTCGAATAGCTCTTCCACCAATTTCCTCCCCATTGGTAAATAACATGCAATTCATTCACTGCTATGAGAATGAGGTGGTTCCAGAACTCAGCAGCCTTTAGAATATCAACAAAGAAGAACAATAGAGCAATTTCTAGGCTAAGAAGAACTTTAAGGTATGTCAATATTATAACTATAATGGCTATTGATAGCGATTACTGACTGTGAGTATAATACTCATCCTTAATTTGACAGTGTAGTTCAGGGTAGTTTAAGGCAGCATTTAGAACGCATGGTCTTGAGTTTAATAGTTATGCAATTGAATGAGCCTATTTGAAGACAGTCAAAATAAGTATATATATCTACAATATAAGTTATATATATGAAATGACACCTTGCAGCAACCACTATGCATTGGCCTTATTAGAAAGTAATGTGAGGCTAATATCTAGGAGAGACATATGCCCCTCCTGAATGTTAGCCTTGTATTACTTCCTAGCAGGACTATGATGAAAAGCATATAATTTAAGGCATTGAAATACCAATATCACAGGGCTTTGTTTAATGAATGTTTACTAATCTGATTTTCTTTCAATAAGTTTAGTGGCATTAGTATTAAGCAAACGTCCTTCCATAGTACTGAAACAGCCTAGAAGATTATGCTTTTACCCCAGCCTGTACTGGCGATTAGAATGAGGTCTTTTTGGCAAATCATAAATGTTGCTATTGCTTCTACTTGCTCAGGATAGGGCTCAAAGTCAAAGATCTTATGTAAGCTTACACACAGTTGCTTGGTCATTTTAAGTTCCATTTGAGTTAATATAGTATAGTTCGAAAGAGGAGGTTTAGAGGACCTTCAACATATGTTTAATTGTTTAAAACATACTGATTTGAGGTAACTGCTGCAGGAGCATTTAGAGCGGCTTGGTTGAATCTAATGAACTATGCATTATTTACACCAAAACTTCTCAATAGTGCTTACAAATGTTGCATCCAGCGCTCAGGCCCTCTGTGAGAGAATTGCCCTTTTGGGCTTAGCGCGCGCTTGCGCCGAACCGAGGGCCTGAGCCCAGCTGAGGCAATTTCCCCATCCGGTTTAGCCGCCCCTCTTTCGGTAAGGCGACTCGCTTGACCCTCCCGCCGCTTTTCCGCGAGCTTCAACACCATCGATATAAATCTATCGCCGTTTCCCACCTCGATTCTCGACCGTTTTGCCCTTCGCGCTCCACCACGACTACGACTTCCCCCCTGCTCGGCTCTGAGGCATTTCTTGCATCGCTCCTTCATGCATGCACCGCGCTCCTCTTTTTTTCCCGTGTCTCATCTCGGCGTCGCTGACGATTGAAGAATCCCATGGCAATCGATGAGTTCCCTCCTAATCTCCACCTTGAACAAGCTGACCGTGACGCGTTCGACTACGCCCTAAACGCTTAGCTCCCAATGCCGCCCTGTTAGGCATCCATCGGTGGCCTAGATAGTGAGCCCATTGGGCTGTTGTTGCGACAATCCCTCCGCCCCAGCCACTCGAAACTTTCCGGTTGATGGCACGGCACTGCGAGCGGTGTGCACCCAAATTTAGGAAGGGTTAACATGCCGTGGGCAAGGGGATTGGAGGCCGTGCGCCTTGGTCTTCAGCTCAATGCGCACTCTCCTGACATCGGATCCTGCGTTGATTGGGCATGGAGGAAAAGCGCGGAAATGGGGCGCCGGGACCGGCATTTCAGCGTGTGTTACTTAGGCGTCTGGAGGAGCAGACGATGACGAATTCCGGTGTTCTCTTGCCGGGCACAGCAAGGCATACTTTCGAAGGCGTCGACGTCATGCTTGCGATGGAGCCTGACGCGCCATAGCGGATAGCAGGTTCACTCTTCGATGACCGCGTACGGAGGCACTTCAAAAGGCAGAGTCATGTCACTAGGCTTCTAGCGCTGCCGGGTGTGATAGAACCGATAGGACGGTGGCCATTTTCAACGACGCCGACGGGCTGTGGGTGCGACCCTACAGTCCACCCACCAACGCAGGAGTATGTCCGTGACTACTGTCTCAGGCTCTAGTCAGATGAGAGGTGAATGCTGTGTGACGAAGAAAGTGACAGGATGCTTTAGGAACACTGCTGGATCATGCAGGCGGCATGAGGCAAGGGTCAAGGGCACTTTTCGATGTCAAGGTAGCAGCGAGGATATGCCCGTATGCCGAGGTTGACGGACCTCTCTGCCGATCGGCTCCACAACCCCTATGATCACATACGTTCGGCCTCGAGACCCAGGCAGAAAATCGGTCTCTTTACATCGATTTGTCGTCGCGATGATCTCCTCGTTCCTCAGTCGGAGTGACTTTCTGGTTGACGGCTTAGCGCAATGTCAGCGGTACACGTCAGGGAAGACAGAACTGCGAATCGTCCAACCTTCGATAGCGCTCGAGCTCGCAAGGTTGCATCGGCTTTGAAGCTGGCCTCAGGAGAGGAATGACCGGGATGCTCCTACAGCAGTTTCGGCTCAGATGGTGAGGGCGGCATGGATGAATGCACAGGGATGCATAGCTGTGCTGGGTGACGCGGCCAGAGGGATTGTGAGTGACACCGTCCAGCTGAAATTCTCGGTGCGCCAACGCTCTATGACCCTGAGGAGAGGGGACACGGAGCATGTGTGTGTCGACTTTCAGCTCGCCTCGAGCAGTTTCATTCCCAATCCTTTTAATTAGGGTGACGCCGAGACCGCATGCAAGGGATCGCATGATCAGGTGTGTCCGTATTTCCCCCTTGCTGGCGTCGAATGACGTTGGAATGTGAGACTGGCGGTTCATGCATGAGTTCACGGAGCGGGCATTAGATGAGGAGGACTTTTGGAGGCTGAGGCAGCAGCGTGCAGGGAGCATAGTTCTGGCGACATCTCCTGTGCGCGAACAGCTCCGGGCTCTGCCGATTGGATTTCCGAGGTGGCGAAGCACGAAGCTTGGACAGACTAGACTCTGGAGGAGGAAGGATTGAGATGGTGCACGTTTCAATTCTCAGCTCGCCCCGAGCCATTTTATCTCCAATTTCCCCTTCAGTTGGCAATACCGAGACTGATCGCAAGGGGTCTCAAGCTCCGGGACCGCCTTAGGAGGCGAAGAATGACGCGGGAATACTTCCCCTTACGCAAGGCATGGCAAGGCAAGGCAGACAAGACACAGTGGTTGAGCACGAAACTCACCGAAGCTGCGATATTCCTACCCCTGCAGGCAGGAGCGCTCTAGACCATGCCAGAGGCCTCCCTTTTCCGCACCTCTGGTGAATCACCTACGAAATGCATAATCGGGCCCCTGATATCGTCATGACGATCCGCGGTTCACATGGCAGAAAACCGGTCAGGAGGACTTTTCGAACTGAGGCAGCTTGGACTTTGGTGGCTGAGCGGGGAACAATCTCGCAGTGAATGAGCAGGACTGTGATGCATGTCAAGTTGCAGATAAGGAACCGGCGGTGCAGGATTCCTTGGATCACGGCGATCCAACGGCGACGCCGCAGAGGAAGGAATGTCTCCTGCCCGCCTTTTATCCCGACTGAGCTGGCGCGTGGCTGGATAACCCACATGGGCATGACTATTTCCAGCGTGTCCTGAGACACAACCGGATATGCGAGATATTCACGGGGTTATAGTGGACAGTGCATGACCTTCATATGCCTCAAAAATCGACGCAATGTGTCAGCGGAACCGGAACGCCAATCCCGATTTCGGGCATATAAGGCCTGCCTCCCACATCTCAAGACTGCGCGAGCAGCTTGACTGCAGTCTCCTCGATATCTTACCACTGCAATTTCCACAACCACCATCGCTGGTATCTCTTCGGATGTGCACGTCTTTGACAATCAATCCGACAGGCCTCAGAAAGATGGTCAGCGACGAGCTCAGGGATACTGGCTATGAAAAGAGAGAGAGGAGTCAGCGAGGTCGATACCTGCTTTATTTATTTGTGAGGAGTTAAGACGTTCCTTGTTTGAAACAATTCCAACGAACGGATAGGGAGAGACCTTGGTATAGACATTTTCGAACGGGACATCCATGCCAAGAAGCTATGCGGCAACGAGTGGCTGTGGAACTATCGGTGGCGAATCAAGCGTGGGAGCGACTTCCACTGTCCCAAGCAGGACCTCGATCGTTGGTCTCGACAAGATAAGCTAAAGGTTGTTCGAGCTTACAAGCGCAATGATGTCAGAGCCGTGAAGTTCAGATATTAGCTCTCAAGTTTGAAGAGCTTTGGATACATACTGAAACCTTTCGACTTCGTTACTCTTTCAACATCACGTTTACCCTTCTTCATTAATCAATGACGCCCCAGCATTGACGACCACTAACGTGTGAATTGCCACTGGATCGGGTAGTGAGAGAACTCGACATCTCGCTCCCTTGTGGAATGTCGCTTGACGGTTCTTAGGCGACATTGCCATCTCTAGCGCCAAATTCGTCTTCCTAAAGTCCTCCTCGTGGTGTTTGCTGACATTGATGGACCTGTCACGAACCGTCTTCAATCGCGCGTCAAGTTTAACTTCGTATGTCCCAAATCCTCATACACTAGCACATTTGATCCCCAAGCCTAGTAACGCTAATCTCATCTTTCAAACCGCAGTTTTGGGCGTCCGTCTACAATGCAATTGGTTTACCCGTCGTCGCAGGAGTAATCTATCCGTTGCTTAGCCATTATCGTTTGAGCCCTGTTTGGGCCTCTTTGGCGATGGCCCTCTCGTTAGTCGCAGTACCTTGACAATAAACCGTAACTGATGTGTTCTCGTAGGTCGGTCTCCACCGTTTTGCAGCTCGTTGTCGCTCAAGCTCTATAGACAACCACGTGAGGTACTCACCAGCGCGAAATGGGGATTTCGGGAGCTCAGTGTCTGCTATCACCGCTTGTTCTCAGTGGCCATCCACAGTTGTTTAAAGGTTTCGTCATTCATTATTCAAGCGAGTCGCATGCTTAAAATGCTTCCATCATTCAATTATATATTGTTTTTCTTATCCTCAATGTATTCGTGACAATCATATCTCTGTGCTATAAAAGGAACCTAGACCATACTTCTCGGGCTACAGGTACGAGATTGCCTACAGATATTAAAGAGCCTGTCATCCCATTTGCCTGACTCCATGCTTGCGCAGATTGTTCGGAGATGAAAAATTAACTTTCAAACACCAATCGTCACACACAGCTGCAGCTCAGTAGATTTGCCATAAAGACTACGAGACTTCTGTCTTGGGGAATCCCCTTGACGAATTCAAGACGTATGGTTTCGTTGCAGTACGGGTCCAGTGAGCAAACGAATCCAGAGGCATTCAGGGCCCCGAAAATACCAATCACATCAAACGCACACCAGGCCCAGAACCTTCACCCATCGATCGAAACTTCGTGTGTCGTAGGAGATAGACTTAATCCAAGAGCTTCAACAATACTGCCTTCGGAATCTAGCCGTACATGGCCAGTCTGCTGTATTTCCTCAGTGCTAGGATGTTTAGCTGGGGCTATGACGCAAATACTCACAGTACCTCGCAACTGACGGCCACGTATCTTTATGATAACACTCAGAATTTGGTGCAGCGGCGACCCCCATCGCCACCAGCAGGAAGTCCTGCCTCGGCGCCAGCTCAGCGGTTGCTTATGGCAACACAGTGACAATAAACAAAACACATCGACATGACGATACCATGAGTCTTTCGTCTCACCGCAGAGAAACTGCATGAACCACTTGACCTGTGTCCGATTTGTATCATATGTCCATGGGGCCAAGTCGAAAACCGTCTTGCATTGGCGTACATACGCCTGGAATCGTCCGCCGAGTGGACCATCTTCGCTGCCAAGGCCCCCGTCCTGAGAGAGACTATCTAACTGCGGAATACGGCATCAACTCGCTTGAAGGCAGACTCGACTCAGTTTGAAGGAAGAGAGAAGAGGAGAGATATAAATTAAAAGGACAATCAAGGAGCCGCAAGATGAGGTGGCCTCTCTCAAAAGAAGCATTAGCGACACTGCAGACTACGTTGATGAAAAGCTTGAAAAAGCGCCAAACCGTGGGTGGTGGTCACTAGTCTAGGGGATGCCAAAAGCCTCGCTTCAAAAGTCCCAGTTCCCGCTTTTGGAACATGAGGACTTTTGACGTTGGTGCAAAGACACAGCTCTGCCGTGGGTAGCTCTGACCTGGGTACGTAGCAGGGGACTTTTGATATCGCGCGCCACCGGGTGGGGTCTGCCCTTTCAGCCCCTGCGGTGGATTGTCCTCTGACTGCGCATGCCCCATTTCTTACCTTAAGTGCTGGTACTTTTGCAGTCACGTAGACGTCCAACGGAACTCATTACGTCTATAAAGCCCGTCGGCGTTTCGTCACCATGGTGAGAGAGCTCAATGCTGAGTCCTGCCCTTTGCGGTAGTTGATCTATCTCCAATTTCTCCTCATCTGCGTTTTAGGGTAATAACCGGTTCCGATTTACCACATTCCAATATAACTACCCCTACAATTCAGGGTACGTGTTGATATGTCTAGGAGCAAACTAGGTATCTTATGTCGGAGAGAATTATAACCTTTAACTTGTCCATCTCCACTATTATCCGACCACCTTCTCCCTTGCCCAGGGATACACGCAATAGAGTGAACAAGCAGTCTCCCAGCGGAACTGTCGATATCGACAGCAGGCTTGTTTCTATCAACATGCCCATACCCACTGATACCCTCCTAAATCTCTTCAATGTCATCCTCGGCACCCTCATGGTCCTGATCGCTATTCTCGCCCTTGTTGGCACTTTCGGGACGTGGTACGAAGCGCGCAGACGAGGTAGGGGCATTCCTGCTCCAGCCAAGACTTGGTCCCGAAAAACTTACTATGCATGCTGTTAACATGCATCTTCCACAGCTACTGATGCAGAAATGGGCATCCTCCATTGAGTTGTTGGTCGGCAAGGTCCAAATTTGTGTTCGGCCTCGACTGCTTACCTGGAAACGTCGGAGAAGACACATGAAATCAAAGGGACGAAGCATATGGAAAGATTTTTACCAGGTTTGTGGTCAGGGCGTTTATTTTCCAGTCTTCTGCGGAGTTGCAAGGCCATGATAAAAACCTTTATTGTGTTTAATCCATTCTCAACAGCTGTTTTGACATACTAAACGGAGCCCGAAATCCATCACGGAGAGCCGTATGTATAGCAAGAGGATATGCACATAGACCATGCTCAAGTGCTGTATAATTTAAGAAATGCATCGTGTCTTATAAAGACGATATGCAACCTTGACGTGGACAGATGAATCCCTCGTTGGGCCGCATGTACTCGAGGTATTGAACTCGAACATGCTTGCGTAGATCATCGGTGCAGGAGAATACTTTAGCGACACTGAGGAGTTCAGCTTCAGTGTCCACATTAGATCCATATGCAGAGTCTTCCTCCTTTTCTTTGTCCGTGTCGCTATTAAAGTCGAAGCTGAGGTCACTGTCCCTATCGGAGCTTACTCTCTGATTTTCAGTAATCCGCGGTTCATATCGCTGGCATTGTTTTTGGCTTCGCAGATCGCCAAGTGATGTTTTGATTCGATCTCAGGGAGCCTAACGCTGCGCGTGACGTCGCGGGATTTTCGGAGCCATATTGCCTGAGGGGAGGGAGCTGGTGGTGCCGGGCGGTGGACCAAATAAGGGTGTTGTGGGTAGTATGCTCGCTGTGGATAGTATGCTGTGAACAAGGATGGAGCCAAACGGAGGTCTTGCCCAGCGACGCAGTCAGTCTGAGCTAGAAGGATGAGCGAGAGAATCGAATATAGGCAGCGACCGGTAGTATGCTCAATGGAGAGTAGGTGTAGGTGTTCGAAGGGAGTTGAGGGATAAAGTGGGCTGTTCAGTAATTATCCTGAAGTTAAAAGTTAGGAGATCTTCAGACCGTTCTGTTTTTATATATTCCATACCTCTCGAGACAGAACAGAAAACATCAGAGCGTCAAGCTCCAAACGCATGCTCACAAATAATGTCGCTGAATCAAATTGAAGTCTAGTCATATCAAAACTTACACCACCGTCCTCTTCAACGGGAACCCCAGCCAGCCAAAAATCCAGTAGCGATCCTTCCTCTCCCTCCTTAAACAAGCCATCATCGTCGCCACCACCACCTTCTCCGTCTCCCCTCCCTCTTCCACTTCATCTTCCAGCATCAACACTCCCCCACTCCTGAACCAATTATGCTTGTGCCAGAACCACCCAATGATGGTCTCCGACCACGCCGTCTTTCGGAGGAGATGGATCTCCGTGCCGGACTCAAACTCCCATAGATATGTCTCGCCGTTATGGACGAATTTCTGGGTCCGTTTAAACCAGCCGGGGCGCACGAGGGTGACGAGGCGTCTGGTGATGTCGGACGCGTTGGGGATGATGGTGATTGGAACCGGACTCCAGGGGTTGGCGGGGACGTTGAAGCGTGCAATTATGTGGCCGGAGGGGCCGTCAGTGACGGTGAAGGATTTGTAAAAGATGCCGGAGCGGGTGCTAATATATCTGTCGATGGCGTTAGAGTTCGCTTTCATATCCCCAAGAAATAACAGCGTTTCGAGAGCTTTGCCTACTGACTTTACGTTCGCATTCTCGCCTCCTTCCTTGAGAGGAGCCGCGCAGGCTCGTTCCGCCGTGGTGACGAGGTCTTCTGGCTTTTCTGGGATGGAGGGAATGAGGGCAGTCACATCGATGATTTTAGCGCTTAGTTCACTCAAGTTGCCGTGTAGTGGAACGTAGAGGAGTCGGCGGGGTGTGAAGCCTATAGAATCTGCCATGACGGGGTGCTGGATGTTCACTCGTGAGAGGAGAGGTATAGATTTGTTTTGCGCTTTGATGTGCGTGTGAGCATCTGTGGAAATCTGCTCATCTTGAGATTTATGGTGTCTGTTGCTCCCACTTGGAGCCTAAGGCACGCAACTGACCGCAAGACGAAGTGACAACCCCCACGCTGTCGTCATCCCTGCAAGGGTCTATCTCATTGCTGGCGCACCGCGTTTCGCGAATGTCTACCTCCGCCACTTGCTGCTGCGATCATCGTAAGACGGGGGAATCCCACATCTGCTATCAGCCTTAGGCCAAATCATGGAGTAAAGTTACTGCGTATTGGCACGGAATTTTTGGACGGGACAGTAAGCCGCGTGATCTGGTCTGGCGCCCGCCGCACGGGTAGTTGAGGCGCCGCCACCCCAGCCGCCTCTGTTCGAACTACGCGAACCTCACAAATGGACGTGGTGCCACCCTGAAAAACTTTCCGAAACGGCGCAAAGCGCAACGTCGGGCTTTGCGAGCTGAGCTTGTCATAAAATGCCCGCCGGAGTATCCGCCAGGAAATGCCGATCCTCGTTCGGTTGGCACGAGGTGACGTTTGTTTTGCGTGTACCAGGGTCTATTGAGGCGCAGCGGCACCGAAATCGCTACTCGGGTATAGGCGCCTCGCAGTGGGCAGCCCAGGCACCGGAGCTTCGCTGGTGGCTCGATCGGAAGTTACGGCGGTCGGTAATCGGGCCGACGGTGTACGTTGAGAAGGCCAATGGTAGCCGCTAGCGGTGGGTACGATGGATAGCGGCAGCAATTAGACAGTAGAATGCTTGCTTGTAAACGTAGCACTAGATACAAAGGGTTTTTGTCCGATGGGGACCGCTAGTCGGTCCTCGAGGGGTTTTTAAGTGCCGCCGGGGGCGATTGCTGTTACTCTCGTGACCGGCGGTAAGGCCCGCCTTGGCGGCTGTGACGCTATTATTATCCACAGCCACTTCAGACCCCAAGGAGATTGTCCATCCAACCATCCAGCCAAGTTCTCCCTAACTAGGCATGATCCCCACAGCAGATACAGCTGGACGGTGCAATGAAGCTACGAAGCGGTAATGCTCTGAAGGTGATTGTGCTTCGTAGGCAATAAAGCCACGGACGCAATAACGTCCCGGAGGTAGTGGCGCCCTAAGGATAATGAAGCCTGCAAAGTAATAACACCCTGGATGCGGTGGTGTCCTGAGGGAAATGAAATCCATAAAGCAATTGAAGTCTCGAAAGCAGAATCGTTCTGAAGGCGACGACGTCTTGGGAGTACTGAAATCTTCGGTTTACATTCCGCAAGTTCAGTAGCGCCCACAAGAGCTGCATTTCAAACGAAAACCCTCTCCGTACCGCAATATTGGCAACGTTGCCTCTACGATGGTGAATGATGTGGCAGGTTTCCGAAGATTTCGCGCTGTATTTCAATAGGATAGCCGTCTAGGAACTACCCTAGTCCATCAAACAATGTTCCTGCTGCTTCCTGAAACCCCCCTACGGGAGTCGTGGCCAGTCGTTTAACATTGGCGGCGGGTCTGGTAATGCTCTAGAAGCACAGGCGGCTAACAAACTGTTCGGCCTTTTCATTTCAGATTTAATCACTGTCTTATTTGCACTGGTCAATTGCTCTATTTCGATCTCGAAATAACTCGCTCCCATGGTTCAAGTTGCTTGACTGCTCACCTAGAATGTCTTCCCACGGGGCGTACAGTCTGTATGTTCATCTCTCCTGTTTGGCATACAAAATTCTTCGCTGCACACAGTCCGAAGGACTCTTCTCCAAGCATCTTTGCGTACTCCGTTGATTGTGCTTCGATGGCGCTGACTAGTCAGTGTCGGTAACTCCCTAGCGCTAGATAATCTCTCGACAGCATCAGACACCCAAAGATCTGTATATACAGAGCAGCCTATTGACAATGTGGACGCCTCTACTTTCGTTCCTGAGCTGCAAGAAGCGACAAGAAAACCCAGACCTGGAGCGGCAGACTATTTACCTGCGGCCCTTTACTGCCTTGCTGTTACCATCCTTATGATACTCAGTTGGGTGGCATTGGAGAGGTTTATTCCGGATTCGAATGACAAAGGCCAGTATGGCATCCGGACCAGGTGGGCGGTGCAATGTTCGACATTTGCAGGGGGCGTGAAGCTCACGGCGGTTGTTGTGGGCATCAACGCTGCAGCTACTGTCGTGGTAGCTGCTTCTGACCATACTAAAGATGGACTCCTTGCACCGTCTCCCCAGAGGTTCTCCACAGGCCTGAAAAAGGTGAGACACAATAGGTATTCAGCAGACCTGAATCTTGGAATGCAATCCGCTAGGAATTTTGGGGCTGCCCCGCTCTACAAAAAGGCTATGCTGATTGTTCTGCTTCTCACCTCATTGCCGATCCACTTTTTGTAAGTTCGTTTAATATTCTGATATCTCTATCCGAGTGTGCCAGCGAGTACTAACGATAGATGTGTGACTCGAATGAAAAGGTCAAACAGTATTTTCTTCGTTGAGAAATCTGCGTATAACTCTTTCGAAGTCCTCGTTTCTACCTCGTTTTTCGAGAACAAAGAATTCAACATCACCGCTCTCAACATGACCGCGTTTAAAACCCCAGAGACACCCACTGGGCCATCTCTTGAAGCTGTTTGGCCCGATGAATACGGAGGAGTCCAGGAGCTACAGAGCTCACTTATCCAACTACAGAAACAACCTTCGCTCTGGAAAAACCTCTCGAGGGAGGACTGCACCAGAGAGTACAACAAGCCATACTATAATAAATTTCGAACCCTTGTCATGGTTACCAACTTCACTACGTCAACTTCCAAGAACTCTGCTCTAGCTATCGGGACTCTACCTGGATATCGCACTCTCTCTATCGGCTCCTCGCTACTCGCGCTCTGCCCGGATGTATATCTCTCTACTTATCGAGGTTCCCGCAGACCGAAAGAAGCGCCATATATACCCAACCCGCGGCCAAATGCAGTGCATATACCGGTATACTATATGGACCCGAATGAAGCAGAGGAACTTGCTCTGAATCAAACACATCAGCTTCGCTTCAACCGTCGTCAGGCTATGGGGGGTGCAGCTATAATATCGCAAGATACCTATGACGGCCTCCCGGAAGTTGACCTGTGCTACCGCTATTGGGACCTGGAAGAGAACTTCAGGGATGATTGGAAGATTTACTACCGTCGTCCACGATGTGATTTTTCTTTTTGCATTGCTGAGCAGGTTTCAGCGCCGGAGCTTTGCCACCTAATCTATAGTACCTATGTTTTGCGCATTATCGCTATTGTCCTCTCGATTAAGGTCGCCGTGATGGTAATCGCTGTATTGCTACGATTCCGGTATGTGGCCTTTTACCGCTGGAAAGATGCCATAGACTACTACTATCAAAACCCGCAGTTGATATCGCAGATTTCTCCTTCAGCCTCGCTAGAGGATATTTATTTCGAACCAATGGCATACGACAGCTGGTTTTCTCGGTGGAAGTTTCAGATCGGCACCTATGTTTTGGTCTTCAGTTGGGTTTGGGTTCTCTGGGCGAATGCTAAGGGAAAGGTATTGCAGTCAGGGTTCCACCCTAAATCAGAAAGGTAGATTTTCCCGGCCCCTACTCGTTCTACATTCATGGCGACCAAGTACTTACATTACTGGAAATAGTGACAGTAAATGGTTTCTAGGGGTATGGAAGACCGTATCAACCACTGCAGAGAATACCAATATATCAGGAATGTAGACTAACGAGAAAAACTAAATCAGACCGTGTTTTTCTACAAAGTCCTACATATAATCTTCACGGTCCTCTCCTTCTTTCAGGAGAACGATATCCACTATCGACTAGGTAATATCGAATGTTACGACCACACCCCCCAACAACCAGCCGAAAGCCGAATGACAGCCATATCCCGTGGAGCAAAGAACTATTTCACTGATTTACAATCATGGGTCTCGTGGATAGTCTTGTCTCGAAGCGTTCTGGTGCATGTAACGCTCGGCTTGGCCTTCATCATCATCTTCCTGGACGTGACGCCTCTCGGCCAGCCAATCCAGTCTGCAGTCGGCTCCCGGCCGACCGTGTTTTTAACCTTCGGCGTTGGCTTTTTCAATACTGCAACCGACAAAACAGGAGCGGCCTATTTCTTTTTCGTCATAACGGTCTTCATCATCTGCCCCTCCCTTCTACTTGAGCTCGCTTACTGGACCGGTATGAAGTTGCACCAGCATCTCGTGCGTTGATATTACTCGGGTATGTGCCTGCGGGGACGAGAAGATTAGGAGAACAAAGGAGGATTGTAATGGCAGTAAGGATTTGTTTTAATGGGGATCCGCGATGACGGTAGCAGTAATTCAAAGGATATGCAAGCTCGTCGAGAGGGGTGAGCGTGGCGATAGGTAGCGAGATACGGTAGAAACGAATACGAAGGCTCTGGTAATGTTGTTGGTGCTATCACTCGTCTGGGGCAGGTTGGCTGGTGTAACAGAGAGATCTTTCCTCGATTTTGATGTGCAATCGATTTCGCCGCATGAGAACTCAGAGCCAATTTATAAGGCACAGAAGGAAGATGTTGGCTCGGAGAAGAATTGAGAGCCTCGGGCTTCAGTTAAGTTTTAATCAATATATTTATGAATTGGATCAGAGAAGGGTCTCTACAAATAGATTGGCCTCATTTCAAAGTTTAAATCCCTCCGCAACTGTCCCATGAAAGGAAAAGAAACGAGTGTCTCCCCCCGGATACTCTCAAGCTTTACATGGGAGGCGGAGAAGCAAGTGGGTCGTTCGCGAGTTGTCCTCACGGAACCGCTGTCACATACCAATTCCTGTTTTGCTCTTTTCGGTCAGTCAAGTAAGGTAAAATGTTAGCTATTATACTCCGAGACATGCGGTGAACAAAACACTATGCCCCAATTTTACCCCTTTTTGTGACGACACCTACCTGGCTTAGTTTGTCTATATAACCATATCTACACTGCCGGGGACCGTAGACGGGAATAAAACCCTCCCTACGTCCTGTATGAGAGTTCACATATATGGAATAGGATTGTGCACATGTCTCTAAATCAGCAGATCCTACCAGCCGAAAATAACCCATAAACATTCTCTTGCGCCTAACAACATACTCAATATTGTGTAGCCCAGTCATATAGTTAAGCACGGTGTTCGGGTGAATAACGTTGTTATTCTCTGTATCTCCTCTGCTAATAACTTTGTACTATCTAAGTATCGTACGTTTCTAATTAATACCTATGATCATGTGGAAATAGTGCTGAAGCTGGGCTAAATCATGCCTTGCATTACTCTGAGTTCTTACCCGGCTCAAAATCCTCATCCCCGTCTCGCGCTACATCATTATCTGCAAAAATATATCGATCTCCGAATGCGTCTCTCCCTGACTCCCATAAGTGGATTCACTCCGGCAGTGCTTTTTCCAGGCTGACCACCAAGCGACTCTTTCATGGGGCCAACCAGATCTTCGTGATGGCTAGAGAGCTCTTCCCAGTTCATCCAATCTGGGTTCTTGACTAGGTGGAAGACGTATATGTCAAATTTGCTTTGGCTTTCGGATTTGACTCTATGTAGATGACCGAAGACGTTTGGAAGAACCAATATCCTGTTCTGGAGCCAATGGCCCCAGTTGTTTCTCTCTAGAAAAGTGATTAAAAACTTGAGCCCTGTCGAAGTTGAAGCCATCACACAATCCTTTGATGTCTTTGAGAGCGGGGGCGAAGTTTCATACCGGGCGTCTCTAGACTGTCCATGGAACCAGGATGGTCGAAGCCATCTCATATCTGGCATCTGGCGCTATCAAAGGCAGATCCACTCCAGCCTCTCCAGTAGTGCCGCGGTGGTAATGTTTGAGACCACGTCAAATACATTGCCAGCAAATAGACGAAGGTGATTTCGGTACATTGATTCCAACAGAGCTACCTCCTAGAGACTTGTGTTGGAGTTGTTGGGGTGACGATTCCTCGCCGCCTCAGTCCCTAAGTCAGAGTGGTAATGTGGTGGCAAACCCACTCAACATAGTGGTAAGGCTACATAACCAGAATTGCCACATGTAGTATGGAGAGGCCAGCAATGGCCATAGTCTAGAATATAGATTAAGTGTCTCCTAATGATCCTTTTACAATAGGTTATGAGCTTGGCAAGCTACTAAAGTTACTTTGCTGCATTATACCTTAGTTCTTTACCCCTGAAAGCTACCACCACCCATTTTCAACATGGCTACAAACTTCAATACCTCTGAGATATACAGAAGCAAGTATGGCGATACTCCAAAGCTTAACAACATCAACTATCATGCATAGAGCACTGCTCTTATGTATATTCTAAGAGCTGCACCAGTATAGTGAATTCTTATAGGCAAGAAGCAACTCCCTACAGCCTCCAGAAATGCTGCAGCTGCTACCCAAGAATGTCATGAAGAGAAGAGAGACAAGTTTAATGCTTACTATAATGTTACAGCTTCCACAATCTATCAATAATGTACTTCAACTATGCAATCTTATATTGCTGGTATCAGTAATCCAGTAGCCATATGACAGACTCTAAAGAATAGAATGGACCAAACCTCCAATAAAAATGATTCTGTCTTGCTAAGGAAGTGTTTGCACAAGGAGAAATTTGATAGAGAAGAGTCTATATCAACTTTTATATCAAAAATTTTTATCTACAAAGACTAGTTTACTTATACAACATAGTCTCTATTAGATAGTGAAGTATTTTCTCACCTCAATCCAAACCTATCAAGGTTCTGGTAATTCATCAGAACTATAATATTCAATCTATTCTCTAGACTATGGCTATCACTAATCTCTATATACTACTTATAGTACTTATAATTATATGGCCTTGTTACTATGTTGAGTAAATTCATCACCACATTACTCCTCCAACTCAGGAGCTGATATAGCAAGTGATCACTACTTTAACAACTTCAACAGTAGACATGCTATATACGACATATATATGTGCATATTTAGTAAAGTAAGGCTAGGCATTAAATATCATTTTGACTTGTTTGGTTACATCTTGTATTAATCGGATTTGAAGCTTACTATAAGACTGAAGCTCCTTATAGTTGGTATGCATTCATTCACAGTTAACAGAGGTGGAATATGTAGAGCTCTCTTCCTGAAATTTCTTGATGCTTTGAAGTAGATTATAAGGCTTTCTTATTCTCTTCAAGACGATTTTAACTTTACCTTGAGAACCAGCTTGAGTAAATCTATATGTTTGAAAGATAGAGCAATGAGCTGAAAGACTCTAGCAGGACTTATCATTTTGCTACTTATTCTTAGCCACCAGAGTATCAAGCACTGTATTTCAACATTTAATAGACTTGCAAGACATATTTTTGTCTTATGAAATCATTTCAGAAGATCCTTTTGGGCATGCATTCATGAACTCTTTACATCTTGGCTTGCAGACAACTAGTATGGCTTTACAGTACTGAAAGACTTGTTAGAAAAGGTATACAAAATATATCATTGAATGTTTAATATAGTAAAGTTAAAACTATTAAGAATGAAAGTTATAGTGATAGCCACCACTATATCTAATGCCCTGTTATGTATATTTTAAAACTATAAGTAGTATGGGGGTGTAATAATACAAGTGGTCTGATGATTTAAATTTCTAAACTGTAATAGCTTAATTACAATTCAATCCTTCATATCTTTCTCTTCTTCTGAGATTTCTTCTTCCTCTTCCAAGATATTCTCTTCTTCATCAGTTTCAACTATAATAGCCTTATACTTTTTAATGCCTTTCTTCATCGCCTTTGCTAAAGTTTCTGCCTTAACTGTAACAATCTTATTGTAAATATCAACTGTGATGATAAGCATCATGCTTTTAAGAATAATTCTCTTTCTAATTTTTACAACTTGTCACTTCTCTAGGACCACATCTTTATCAGATTTCTCTTTTCAGAGAGTGATATTTTCCATTTTGAGGCATTTAGCAGTATCAGTCAAACAAGAGATATATTGCCTTGCTAGTTTTGTGAATGGCTGCAAACTTTCAACAGCAACCTAGAGTACAGTGTTAAAAAGGTGTATAGTAGTACCATCAGAAGGTAAGCTATCAAAAAGAGAAATATTCATTAATCTATCTATAGTAACTGCTTGTAATTGAGGTATACAAAGTACTTCTAATACTGGAATTCAGCTAATTGCCTTTTGTGGATTGTATGGATATAAATTAGCTCCACACTAAGCTGCTGTAATATTAAAGAGTTGTATAGTTTTAGTTTATGCTATCTAATAAAGTGTAATGGTGAAAGCTTTAAGTATTAAAGGGTAAACAATACTGATGTGCATTACTTGAACTTGAGTACTCTAAGTAACTTGATTTGTAGATAGAGTCTTCTTGTTACCGAAAACCAAAATTAATTCCCACCTGGGATTCAACAAAGTAGCGTGAAATTATATCTTTTGATATCTTGGACGATAAAATTTGGTTTGCTAAGTAACAAATATTCAATTAATATGTTCAATAAAGAGAAAGAGAAAGCACTTTTCATTGATCTCTAAACACTTTTTATAGAAGCTCTTAATTGAGTCACTGACCACCTGTCATCAGGTAATCACATACTACATTACAGTCATATCAAGGTATAACTTATAACTCAATTTCTAATTAAAGAAACTTGAGTCACAAAGTAACTTATACTCCTCTTACCTATGTACAATCACTGCACAACTCACTACTTCCTATTGATATGTCTCTTAGCTCTCTCAGCTGGTCAGGAGTCTGTCAACTTAATTCCCTAAGTCACTCTCAGCCAGTCCCTAACTAGGAGCCTTTGTGGTTCGTTGGTTGCTGCTTGTATAATGTGACGATCTGACTCTGATGAGATCTTGTCTTCTAGTTTATCTTGGTGTTCAGGTATACAGCGAGGCATTCTTAGGGTAACTGTAGGACAAGTATATTGGTCCCGTATACTGACATAGTGAAACAATCTTACTGCAACTATATCAAAAGATATCTTGAGCGATAATTCTTGGTACGAAGCTATATTGCTAAACTAACAAAATACTCAGTGAAGAGAGAAGGAAAGACGTTTTCCCTGAGATCTCAATACTATATTTATAGCTGCCTCTTCACTGACCTCTTGGCTACCTGCTAATAGGTAACTCATACTACTTAATATGTTCATTCCTCGATGTGACTCACACTTGACTCACACTAAGTTCAATAATGAAACCTGAGCTATTATGACTCATAGGCTTCTATCTATACCTGAGCTGCTCACTATACCTAGCTGACATATCTTTTAACTACCAAGTGTTCTTCAACTCTTCTGGTCCTTCGTCCATAACCAATAGTTTCTTGTCCGTAGGTTGTAGTGGTTCCTGTTGGTCAGTCACTCTTTAACTAGACCGCTTGGCAGTTGTGTAGCTAGCTAAGGTCATTGCCTTGACTGAGGTATAGGTAATTTATTAAGTTGCCACAGGTAACGCTCTCAGTACTGAGAACGCTGATTGCGTGAACCTCTGCTCTGGCCCCTATCTATCTATGGCAAGTGCCATCTGTCCTCGTATTTGAATCATCTTTGTTGAGCCGTATATGCTGTCCTTAACCCTATAAGTTTGTGATCTAGTCCAATGGTATTAACATTACTCTCATGTCTGTGGCGTTCCTGATAAGGCTGAGGATGTTTGTAATATATAGTCTTCTTGGTATTGTAGTGACTAGTTGAGTCCGCTAAGTGAAGACTATCTGATCAGGGTATTGTCTTATGTTTTTCTGTTGCTGCGTACAGTACACAGTGTACAAGCTTGATGGCCTATGTATTGCCACTCTGAGCCTATACCCTGGAAGATTTTATCACTATTTGTATTTGATAACCAGCTCTCTTAGTTGTGTGCCATATCTAGTAATACTTCGTTCACAACCTGGTCTAATGATTTCTGTGCTACTTTTACGTTCATGACGTTCTGTGGCTTAGGGCTCAAGATATTCTGTGACATAAAGCTCTATCCACTCTATCCTCTGAATCTGTTGAATATTAGTCCTAGTAAGCCTATTGACTTTAGATGTAAATGCTCATTTTAGTGGGCCAAATACTGTAACATCCAATGGTTAAGTTAAATGTGATGAATGAGAAGGCATAACTAGAAGAATAATATTGTTTACCATACAATGCCCAATGAAGTTGCCAGATATATGGCTATTATGACTATTTTATATTAGAATTTGAGGCTGTTCATTTACTTTTTCACAGGTTAAAGGCTTAAAAATACAATGTAACTACTCCAAACCATGGATATTACTAGTCCAGCCTTTACTGCTAGCTTCAAAGTACCAGTTATCAGGTGTCTCTTTCATAATCCATTGGGAATTGACTCTCTCAGCCTTTAAAATAATGAATAGAGGTAAAGTAGTTCCATTAGCGCAAATAGATTCAACTACTGAAACCTACTTCTGCTGGCTAGGCTGAAGCTTATAACACGTTCTTAACTCATCATCAATAATAACTCTTGAACTCTCTTCTACCTCCATACCAAACGCCTGTCTCGTCTATATTGTAAATATTCTTGGTATTGATTTTTCGCGAAACTAACACGTTCTTATGTGTTAAACCAGAACTTTAGAACTTTCACAGTTGGGTCAATCCCGCGATTCAAATCTATCTGTACACTTCAAATATTCCGGAGTGTAGGATGGCGCATCCTGAATTGATAAACCTATTGCAGTCCGATAAGTGGATGGCGTACAAGAGTTATTGTCGCATCATTGACTTTTTCAACGCGTTGCTTCATAATAACCTCCACCATCTCTTTAAGTACAGATTGTGGACAAGAGTACCTAGCTACTGTTAGCTGAGAGCACAAATGTCTCAAAACAGTTTCTTTAGCTTCAGAAAGAATTTGCTGACGTTATCGTGCTGTTTTGTGCGTTGCTCCACTAGCTAGTCGTTGGTTTAATGTCATTCGATAGGCACCATACAGCTTTGCTGCCTGGCCGGCATTTTTGCAGGCTCCAGTTTTTATAGCAATGACTGCTTGCATCAGCCGCTCCTCCACGTCCTTGGCCTTTTGAGAGCGTTTCTTGACCATGTTGAAATATCGGGGGGTTAATGTATTAAGACGGTGTACCTGGGTAGGATCTCGCCAATTTGTATCATTAGACCACTTGTATCATTACACCCCCACACTACTTAATGGTGCTGCAAAGTGGAGGAAAATCTGCAGTATGCTTGATCTAGGGTAGTCTAGTCAGTTCTCTAACGTCTCGCTAGGGTACAAGCACTTCAGGCCGCAGGATCCGGCGGACGAAGTGTTGATTCGGGAGGCGTAAGTTTCCATCTATAGGAAATATTTATTCATTTTCTGGAAGCTGATGTCATGCAGTGCGCAATCTACTTCTGCAGCCCAGTGGTGAGTTTTGTAGAGCTGTAGATGACCTTATAGTCCTACTCGTTGACAATCTCATCTAGGATCTTTCTAGCTCTGTTTGTTCGTGCAATAGGCTACCTCTAGGATGGAGGTGTGGGAAAGCACAATAACCCCGTAGATCCAGCCCACTGGGAAAATTAAGTTCTGTCGGATGTGGAGCCTGACTTGATGGTTTTCATGGGCGGTTTTGCTCGACAACCAAACTCGCCAAAAGTTCCCCGCACGAGGCGTAGCCTTAGAGACGAATATATACCTCGTCTTTTCCGGTCCTTCATGGCTTCCTTGAGCGGACAGAGTAACTGGATTGATCATTGGAATCGGCTTAATGACAAAGCTAGAAGCAACAACTTTCGGCTCAACCAATCTATTGAGAATGAGCCAGACTTAGACGAGGTAGATTGCATAGATGAGCTTCGAAAGACGGTACATCATCACCTCAATACGCATGATGATACACCAGGTGTTGCGCGCGCGCTCTAGTCATCCTCGTTCTTCTTTGAGCTTGGTGGGAAACTAATTCCCCAAAGGGGCTGGTACGAATGTCGTGGATCCATATGCTGTCGGAGCCCAGACAGTTGTGCCTTGGTCGGTCTCCTAGTGGAAAAGTTTTCATCCGCTAGATTCGTAACTAATCATGATACCGCCTTGGGTCACATGAATGAGGGTGACTTGTGGCGGGCTGTGGATCCTATAGGAAGGTAGTTAGATTCCACGTCTACCACCCCGAACAGATGGTAGCCATATTCCTCTGACTGAATCAGTTGTATAACCGAAAGATCAGTGGGTTTCCTCATCCGATGTCCGGGTTTGTGCAACGGTAAAGACTTGACGTTAAATTTGGGAGACCCGATCATTGCAAACCTGATCAACCCGTGTGCTGAAAGTGCAATTGCGTATCCCAAGTTTCGGCGGCGAAGAAGAGAGCATCGATTCACCCTGAGGAGAAAGAATCTTACAAAAGGCGCTGCGTCAACATAATTGGGTAGTCTTTCTCAAAGTAGCCATAGTTCGTTTGCTGAATATTTTTCCTTGAATTGTAATTAGATGAACAAAAGCCTAAAATGGAATGCTCTCGTCAAAGGGGATTCTGTTGTGTATCTTCAGTCTTTTGCTTTTTACGGGTGCCTGACGCATTGTCTTGTGTCCTCGTTGGATCGGCCTTTAACGGATTCCCTTTTACCGGGTTGCCCTCCGGTGACTTGCCTGCTAGTGGGTTGCCTGTCAGTGGGTTGGTGGTTAGCACCTTACTCTTCGGTACGTTGGTGCTTTACCATTCGTTCTCCCACTTCTTGTTGCTCGACGATTTGCTCTCGGGCTTGTACTTCCACTCGTTGCTCTACGAATGATTGTTTTTCGGCAGGTTGCTTCCCAGCTCATTCTCCGGCAAGTTTTTCAGCAGCTGACCGCTCGTTGTCTAGTTGTTGTTTGAGAATTCTGTTCTTCTCACGGTATTCCTCAACCGTCAGCTCGAGCTTCGCGGGCTCTTCACTATACTGTGTCGTCTCCTTGTGCTGGTATTTAGACTCCTCTTTGAGCATCGCGATCTGTGCATCCCGCTCCGCGATCACTCCATGCAGCACGGGAATCTCTTCAATATGATTCGAGATCGTCGTATCCTGCAGACCTGGCCTGGGCCGCTGGTTGATGTCTGTCCGGTGCCGCAAAATCAATTTCAAAAGGTTGACCACAAACTCTGATAAGAAAATAGTTAGAACTATTGCATAAGAAAGGCCCGGTAGGTCCACTTACGGTCGTGCCGTCCGAGATGATCAGTTCTGTAACGATTTTCCTTTCGAACCTTATTATTCTGAGTCTCATCCCCCGACGTCTCACTCTCTAGCATTTCATCTTCCGTGGCGGCCTGAAAATTCGTGTTAGGGTTTAAAAGTTGGCCATAATGAAGCGGATGTGAATTCGTCTTACAGCATTGTCACTATCTGTTGAGATGACTTCTTGGCCTGTTTTCTCGGAGTCCTATAAGGAATTAACGCCGAACCAAACATATCTTAAACAGGTGGAATATGTTGTGGTATGCCTGCCGCTGGCGTAGCGGCATTGGCATGGCGGCATTGATGTGGCACCATGGGCATGAAACAGGAATAGGGGTTGAGACCACCACAGGTCTCATGGTTCGGATCATGAAGATTCCAGCCCCTACTCACCTCCTGAGCGATGCCGGTATCGCAGGCAGGAGGTTTATATGTAGAGGCAGTGCCTCATAGTTAGGAATGATTTTAAGTTCAATTGAATTCATTTTTCGTTCTTCTGATAGATATAGTCCGTTTACATTGTAACTGCCCTTTTTGCACCCCGACCCCAAGTCCGCTACAACAGAATACATACACTGTTATAAATTTTTCCGTTTTTCCTTGGACCAGCCACAGGCGCCCAAACAGAAGTACTTCCAGAAGGGCAGAGGTTCTTCGCGGGGAAAGGTCGACGAGAGGCCATAGTGTTCGCAAGTTGTAGCATAATCAAAAGTGTCGTGCTCTACTGCATGGAGGAGAAGTAGATGGAGGCTTCGAAGGTGAGACGCATCCCCTGTTATATCTTGCGGAAGCCGTACTGATCTCCCCCTTCCTATCCCTCAGGGAAAACACAAAAAACCCCTGTGGGCTCACACGAGCTGACGACGGTGGTTTAGTGTGCCTCGTCTTTAGCCGTGAAAGATCTGTAGCATATGCTGAGGGTTATATCCCTCTCGTGTGGACAAGATCCTCTTGGCAGTGCAGTCGACTGCTGGCCGCCTCCTTTGCATGAAGCAATTGCGCCCAGTTCTCAGGTCTTGCCACCGTATATGACACAGCCCCTGTGTTGTAATGTTAGATGCTGACGGAGCTGAAGATCTTCGTACATTAAGCCTAAAATAGGTAACCTGGTGGAGTGGGTCCCGGCGATTCAGGCTCAGTTAAGTCAGGGGTGAACCGGTTCTGCCGTTGGTCAAGGGGGTGCCTCTCGATCATAAGTGGATCCGGATGTTTTCATTGTGAGACCTACCTCCTATCCGACGCGTACTGTTGCGCCTTGCTTGGTTGCCCCTTTTCAATCATGCTCGGTGGCACGTCAGCTAAACTTGCACTTCCAATTGAACCTCCTGACCGGCAAGATTCAGTAATGCTACCCTTCTCCGTAACGACGTCATCTTCTAGTGCTTCCATTCCCTGTGAAAGCCCCCAGTCGCAGCTCCCAGCGTCCCTACGATCCCAGAATCTCTAAGAACAGACACAGGGCTGGACATCTGCAGGGTTATTCCGCCGGAATGGCTTGTCCTCTATTGCCAATATGTGGTGAATATGGGAGAGCTCCATACCTCGTAGGAGCTAGAAGAAGAGAAAGAGACTGACGGCATGATGCATATCAAAGGGATTGCAATCCTTGGGGAGACAGGCTTCTGACTGCGCCTCTTGGGACGCCTAAACCTTAATCGATATGCAAGAAACAATGACCAGCTAATCGATAGTTCCATTCGTTCAAAGCTTCCGTATGTACATTGCATCTTCTTGCCTGATCCAGATCAGCCCCTTTTCGGTCCGATAAGTGATGGAACAACTGTCCCAAGACCGGTTCCAGAGGTATATGCTGTCTTGAAATGGCATCACCTGGAGAATAGCGTGTAGTCGTGGCTGTGATGTCCAAAGCTAAGTAGAGGACCCACTTACTTCCGAGGGAAAGTGTGACCAACAACCTTTAAACTGTGTTTCAGTCAAGTAGCCCAGACAAATTTCATATCCTGACTGGCTCAGCTTGGACTGATGGCTGAAAGGCCCAGTTTGCCACATAACTCAAGTATATAGCCTGGTGCTATAGCCACGAGAACTATCCGTGGATAGAGCTCCCCAGACATGGCGAAGAGTTTTGATACAACATACCCTTCCGGCCACCTCAACTCGCTGGAAAGTGAGCTATACATCCTGCCGAACACACTACCCACGTCTGAAAACTCAAAATCCGACAGCGATTCTACCAACATTGTTTGCTCACAGATTTCGAAGAGCTGATCGAGCGATGGCCGTACACTTAAGGAAACGCCTGGCCGTCACCCAACGAGTTAGAGCCCAATTGTAACTTTGTCGCCGCCTTTCATTCACAACACCTCGAGCTGGAGACCGTAGAGAATTTCGGTGCTCAGTCGGAGGCACAGCACATGTCGAAAAGGAGTATTTCTCCATTGGATACTCTCCTAAATCAGCACAGAGACGGGGCCTCGTTCTTCTCTCGCATGGGTTGAGCATTCTCACTCTGATCCACCTCTCGATAATTTATCGCCTGCGGCGTTTTGTGAGGATTATATCAACACAAATCCTACCGGAGGGCAACCTGACTGGCAAGAGATGGAAAAGGGGGGGGGGTTTATTTGAACGAAGAAGAGAGACTAGGGGGTAATGAGAAGGAAAGGACATTGAGTGCCAAAGACTGCAGAAAGTTGTTGAACCGAAATACGGCCAGAAAATATCGCGAGAGGAAGGCCGGTAAGCTGACATTCTCCATCGATGAAGTGAGGAGATACCAACAGACAGATAGCGTACGTCTAAGATTTTAAGGCCGAATCGGTGTCCAAAGACAACAAGATCAAAGCTCCGAAGCTCGGAACTTAGATCTAATGAAAGAGATCGATGATCTGTCTAGACGTCTGAGTACTGTCTTTCCCCCTCCTTACTCGCCCAGTCTAGAGGAGCTTGCGACTGGCTATATGTTCCGGTAGCTCAGCTTGACGGCGAAACGGTTTCCTAGATCCAGTTACTCTGATCTAGGATGATACTGCACATGTAGAATGGTGGATCACGAGTAACGTTAAAATCGTTTGACTACTCAATTGGGTTCGTAGAATATAAGTAATATAACAATATCTTCAATGCTTTCCTTGTACGAAGTGAGGTCGGTCAAGCGTTTGCTGTAACTTATAGGGGGAAAGCAATTTAAAGAGCGCCCAAATCCACGACCTCGAAGCATGTTTGCCCTTTCAGATTGATTTTCCAGCATGTGAATACCACTTTAAAACGAACCGCGAGAACCTTTAACTCGCTTTCCCTCATCCAACGACTAATAGAATCTTATGAATGTCAGCATATATCATGTTAACCAGAACGTTGGCTGACACTCACTATGCGTTTCTTTTTTTCGATATAAATGAATCGGTCCTCCTAGCCGGGGAAAACAAATGAAGCTAGGGTCAAGAGGAAACCCAGGCTGAAAGGGGCGGGTTCGGGAAGGCATGTGCGCAGGATTTGGAGAAGAAGGCCTAGGCAACTGGCAATGCTGGAGAGGGAGAGGGCGGCGTGGAGGCGGGAGCCGAAGCAGGCTGGTCTGCCTGCAAGCATATCGGAAGAAGTAGGACCAGAGTTGGAATTTATTCTATATGCTAAAGCTTAGAGGATGGTGGGTGCTGAGAATGATTAGATGGGTTCTTATAGCAGAAGAGGACACAACGCGCATCATGCACTCTGCAATGGTCAGCAGCTCTGTTGCCTATGGGGCAATTACTGCTGGACTTCGTGCCTAACTAGCTAAAGTACATGTCACTACGATAGGTTCATAGCCTTCGATCGGGAGCTTAAGGGTCCCTCTAGTCTCCAAAGTAAGGCGGGCGTTTTCATTGAACAGCAAGGAGACTTTGTCTGTGGGCCTCATCAAGAACGCCGACACGGCTGCTGAGTAAATGAAGCCCGTTCTGACTGTAGGGATATCGGTGACCGCGGATAAGGGGCTGCGCTTCCAACACGGTTGCTCGTGTTTGCCGCAAGGGGAAGCTGGAGACCACATCTTACAGGACCCTCTTCTCCCACTACTGAACATGTTCCCCATTCAATGACTCTTCATCACAAGTATTTGCAGCAAGACAGTGAGGCGCGTCCGGGGTCGTCTAACAGTATGTACGCCTTATCTGCATGCATCGAGAAAGTGGACCCCTTCGTTTTGCGGACTTGGCTATCTACGTCATTTCAGGCGTACAAGGGGAAAAGCGTCCATGTCTCATCTATCACCCTTGAGGAACGTTTTAGGGAACATTGCTCATGCTCAAGCCTGATTGGGTGCCGTGCAGAGGCGATTGACTATCGTCCATCCGTAGGATGGCCTTAGGGAATGGCGAGAGCATCCACCGTGACGAAGCAGAAGTGTTCTGCAAGTGAGACATCCTAGTGCTCCGTTGGACAATGTCTCCGTTCAAGAAAATGGGAGGTCCGCGTCATCCATGGCAGCTGATATGCAGTCTATTCGGCCACTCCTGAGTACTGTCATGCCACGCTTTTCACAAACGGAGGTCCAGTGGGTATGTAGTTCCTCGCCACAACATGTAATCAATTGATAGCCGTTACAGTTGTCGCATGATCCACCAATCCGCTAGAGTATCCCGCTACGTTAACCCCCCATACGACGCCTATCCGACAGGGATTGCTGATGCAATGCCTGCCTAACTTCACAGGGAAGGGGTGTTTCCACGCTATTTCCGTGCCTGCTACAGCTCAGCCATTGTACAAAAGCTGACTTCGGGTCGAAAAAGGCCCGTGTCATGCGGCGAATAGCCGCAGAAAGAGGTCATCGCGCCCCAGGGCAAAGCCATTAGCGCGGTCGTACACTGCTTCGTGACCTGCCATTATTGACCAAGCTTGAGCCTTACTGGTGCTAATAACCCACCTGCCCCCCTCTTGTTCACATCCCTCCAACTCTGCTAGTGTGCCTTGTCCGGGTGTTAGAAATAACCTGCGTCACCGGATCTGCCACCGCCTCGAATGTGCTTTGGCTGGGAAACTCATTGCCACGAGAAGGGCAATATGTCCACGGCATTCCATGCAGACTAGCTCAGTCCAGGTTGAACACGAGGCGCATGTCTTGCCTCCATCACCTCGCTGGGTGGAATGACGCTATCCCAATCAATTTACCACCACCACCTCCTCCTTTACGTTTGGCCCTCCAATATCACTGATTTTCCCTGTCGAAGGATCAGAATAGCAAAGTGTTCCGCCCAATGCATCCTCGCTCCCTCAGGGCTACTCAAGAGTATAGTAGTCTTACACCTGAACTAGCCCCGCTCGTCAATGTCATAAAAAATATTCTTGCAGCACTGAATCCGACTGCCCCGGTGCTTCTTGAAACAACTTATCTTCATGACTATAGAACCGCAGCTCCAGAAAGACAAAAGTCACGCTGAAAGCTCCCAGGGCCCAACGGAAGGACCATATATGAAATAAGAGTGTGAGAAGGTAAAAAGCGACTTGGTTTAAATACATTTCCATCGGCGATTGCAGCGTCGCATTCTAGTTTCAGCGTGTGTGGCGGTGGGACCACTGGGGCAGTCGAATTCGACTGCCCTTGATTCGACTACCGAATTCGACTGCTCGGATGTAAGCCGGGAGTACCTAACCCCCTTTTTGTCGTTCGAGGGTTGGCTGTGCGAGAAAAGTACCCATATTACTACACGATTGAGCCTTGGTTCAATTTGCTTAACCCGCCGTCGATGGCGCCTTGAGTGCAAGTAAGGGTAGTCACATTCCCCTGAAGACATGGAATTGGAGCGTCGAAAGATGAAGCTTCATTCTGGTATTACTTTTTTGGGTTAATTACTAGGGTTATTTACCGAACTACCACGATTTTTGAAACTATTTACTCGGGTACCACCACATCTTACCAAAATACCAT